>APFE030550909.1:42730-81122 GCA_000404065.3 Pinus taeda
TATAGGCCTCATACATACAATACCATGGGTCATTACCATGGTTCCCTCATACCATCGAACTAATACCATGGGTCCATTGCATTATTACTAACTACTTGTGGTTCCTTACATGATATGGGTAACCACCTTATTTATTACTATGACCCATCCCATTATTACATTATTACCTTGGGTACCTCCTTTTGTACCCCATATTATCCCCCCTAGGTATATAAATAAGAGTAGTCCATTTCAGACTTTCTCTCCTTTGCTACTTCTTGTCTTCTTCGCTAGGCTTCTTGAGATTGGATAGGCACTTCCTTTTTGTACTTCACACTTCCTTCTTCTCTCTTGAATTGCAGATCGAATGATAGATGAATGAGTCTCACAATAGGCCGAATCTATTGATATTTATAGTTGTTTGAAGCTCTTTTATTAGGCTGACATGAAGGATTTGAGGCTAACTTGGTGGAGGAGGGTTATATGATCCATTTACAATAAAAATAAATTTTCTTTTTTGACATACAAAGCCCAAGAAGGGTCTATTACATGATGACAAGGACTAGGGCTCTTGACATAAACCCTATAAGCCTTCAATGGAGGCTTTTTACTTAAAAATAAAATGAATAAAGCATGAAATCCATGCTAATAAATAATTTTTCTTTTATAATAATTTTTTATTTTTCTTTATTTTGATGAATACATTACATCATGACTCAAATACAATTATGAAGATCGAAACTAGTTACATTTCTCAACAAAATCATCAAAATTCAGATTTTTAAATGAAAATTTGCTCCCAATTTTGGGCTTGTTTCCCTTAAATATTTGGCTAGAATTTTTCACTACAAACCATAAACTTAAAACCCTTTTGCTCCATTCATATTTCAGCATTGAGAACATGCTCCTCTTCTAGTGCTATTAGACCATTTCAAATGCTGCAAATGTGGATCTTCTAGATATATTTGCAATCCATGGGTTGGAATGTAGTGTGACCTCCTCAAGTAGGCTCATCAATCAACTTAGGCTCATCAATCAACAAATATGGTCATAACATACCATAGACCTTTCTTGGATGATGGTTGCTTCACCTACAAACATGTGTCTGCTCTTGTAAATGAAGTTTGAATGCCATGTGTTCTCATAGTGCAAAGCACTCTCTTAAAAGCTCCAATGGTGTGATATGCCAACAAATATGTAAATTCTACCTCAGGATATGTGATATGCCTCGAAAGTTACCCTTAATGGAAAATTATGCATCAGAAAAAGTACAAGGGTCCATCAAATACTAGATCATCTATCCTAAGCGTGCAACAATCTGCCTTCAACTCCAATGCTCCAACTCAAATGCATATCTAGGTGGTAACAGTCCCTTTAGTTAGGAAGAGTAGGTTTGTTGAAAATTCTCGAAAGGCCCAGGGCTTACTCTTTCCAAGGAATTATCCTTACGATGGCTCTATCACTACAAACAATGGGTTGTTAAATTTTCTGAGGGCTAGATTGTTTTTTGTTGTAGATAATTGCATTTCAAAATTTTCATCATTTTTGTGAAAATTCCATGAAATGCAGCAACTGGAAATATTTCTCTTAATTGAAAAATTAATTATGTAGTTTATTTTGTTTATGACAAAATAACGAAATATTCACACTGCAATTTCTTCACCAAATAAAATATTGTTGAAGAAAAAATAGGAACTGAGAAATATGCTAGCACACAAAATTGACATCGTTATTTTGGACTAGAGTCCCCGGAAAAAGCCATTGTGGGAAACCCTGTGCAACAATACGAGGGTTTATTTTATTATGTAGCAGCAAAAATCTGAGTACAATAATTTGGATGCTCTACTGGAAATCCAATCTAAGACAAATATTGGCAAAATTATTGTGAGGATTTTTCCTCACCCTACAGTTGATTTCTGTCCTCGGAACTGAATCCCCAGTGACATGCTAAGCCTTCTACATCAACCTCTGTACAGGCTTTGTTGTAGCTGCCTCCAGAAAACCCTGAAACCCATACCTCTGTCTCTCTCTTACTTTGGAACCGACTCACTTGCTCATTTGACCAAAATCTGGGCCTCCAACTGCTGAATCACTAGTTCCCCCAGCTAGATTGAATTGTTCTGCTGCTATGCTTGCGTAGTCCTTGCGTAGACCCTCTGGGATTTCACACTGCCTCTCACTGCCTCTTCCGGAACTAGAAGACTTCCTTCGAAAATGCTGCTGATCTCCTCTGCCACCTGCTACTCACCCTGTAGCTCAATCTTCCCTGTTGGATCTCTGCTAATAGGAAAATCGAACTGCCTGGGCAACTGAGTATCTGCATTGGTGTATTCTCCATCTGCCGATCGACCTTCTCATATAATCTTTCGTTGGGACTCCATTAGCCAAGATTAAAACATAATCGATGGCTAAGGTCATTTCTAAATCAATTAGTGTGAGTTTTTAGATGATTCACACATTTCTCAACTAATACTGAATAATTAACCCCTTTTCCTAAGTTTAAAGTTAAGAAATATTTAAAAATAGGCCAATAATCTAATAGAGACACTTCTGTGTGGAATGTCTAGAAACAATTTCTGGGTTATGGAGAACTCTTGTGTTTTAGCCTCTCCATGAAGTTTCGATACAAGAACACGTCTGGTGCTACAAAAACTAATCTAATAGAGACACTTCTGTGTGGAATGTCTAGAAACAATTTCTGGGTTATGGAGAACTCTTGTGTTTTAGCCTCTCCACGAAGTTTCGATACAAGAACACGTTTGGTGCTACAAAAACTATCACTCCCTCTTACCGAGGAAGGTGTTCTAGTGCCGCACTACTGCTACAACACCCTGTCTCTGTATCACCCTCAGTTCGTTGCTGATGTTTGGCCACTGTGACTGCCTTCCACTACCCACCAACCACTATGCAACTCTCATGTTGCATCTATGATGCAACTGACATTGGTATATTGCTGCCAACTCTGCATTTGCACTGCAACTCCATCTTATCAGTGGCTGCTGCTATTGCAACTATTGCAACTGAGAAGCATCTATCCCTACTACTAAAACAGGTTCTCCACCATACCCATTTGTTCTCTGAAATTGGAGAACTTAGCTCTCCATAGAGCTTTCGTGAGTATATCTGCAACTTGCTCATCTGTGGGAACATATTGTAGCTGGACCGCTCCACGCTGCACACAATCTCTGATGAAATGACATCGAATATCTATGTGTTTTGCCCTGTCATGAAACACTGGATTCTCAGAGAGCTTGATGCAACTCTGATTATCACAATAGATCTTGGTCGCATCCATCTTATGCATGAACAAACTTACTAGTAGCTTCCGAAGCCATATAGCTTCGCACGTAGCTATTCTTGCTGCCATGTACTCTGCTTTTGCAGAGCTCAGTGCTACTGCACCAGGAAACCATCCCTGATCCAACGCTGAAGCAATACCCAAAGATACTTTTCCTGTCTACTGAATTGCTTGCCCAATCTTCATATGTGAACGCACATAGTCTGACGTCATCCCCTCGCATATATCTCAACCCATACTTGATTGTGCCTCATACATACCTCAAAATGTGCCTCACTATTGTCCAATGTACCCTTTTCAGTTCAACCATAAACTGACTGAGAGTATTAACTGTGAAGCAGATATTTGGCTTAGTGTTGACCATATACATGAGAGAACCGACGATCTGTCTATACAAGGTGGGGTTAACATCCTTGTCATCTGATGCATCTATCTTCTTCCAGTTGGTGATCATGGGTCTACAATCCTGCATTCTGAATCTCTTCAGAATATCTGTAGCATATCTTCCTTGCCCAAGGAAGATCTCGTCGTCCTCTTGCCACTCTTCCAATCCCAGGAAATAATGCATCAACCCCAAATCCTTCATATCAAACTTTGCTTCCATGCTCCTCTTGCATTCTTTTATGAGCCCTGATCATTCTGTCAGGAAGAGATAATCCACATACAATACTAGGATGAGTGGCTCACCCTCTTGACAAATCCCATTTGCTGCAAGTAGTTGTCAATCCGACCATACCATGCCTCAAAAGTCTGTTTGAGCTCGTATAGAGCTTTCTTCAATCTTCACACATCGCTTCTCATGAGTCTCGAAGCCCTTTGGCTGTTCTATGTACCCTTCTTCCTCTATCACCCCATCCAAGAATGCTCTTAACGTCCATCTGGTGAATTTGCCACCCCATCTGAGCTATTAGGGATATATCTGACCAGATAGAATTGTATCTGGAAACTGGGGTGAAGGTCTCCTCATAATATTTCCCTTCTTTTTGTGCATACCCCTTTGCCACGACTCTAGCCTTATACTTCTCAACACTGTCGTCTGTGGCGTACTTGATCTTGTAGATCCAACGAGAACCTACAACTGACCTATCCTTAGGTTTTGGTATTACCTATCAAACATCATTCGTCATGATAGAGCTGTACTCCTCTACCATGGCATCTACCCACACCTAATGCTATACGGCTTCCTGAAAGTTGGAAGGTTCTGCAACCTGAGCCACCAATGCTTGGTACCTATCAGGTTGTCTGCGTTCTCCATTGTTCGTCCTAGGAGCTCCAATAAACTCTTTTGCATCTCTCAATGTCTAACAAATCTTTTTGCTGGCTTGATCACTAGTGGTGGGAGGTTCAACTAGCTCCTCCTTATCCTGCCTCTACTGTGAACTCACTGGATTACCTGTACCTGAGGAAATGCGGGTACTAGTTATTGTACTAGATCCCTATGATTATCCTACTAGCGGTCCCACCGGCTGCCCCTGTGTCTGGCTCTGCTGCTGGACCAATGGAGCTTCTGTTGGCTGATTTTGATCACTTGCAGA
The DNA here is from genome assembly GCA_000404065.3 of Pinus taeda. Lineage (NCBI taxonomy): Eukaryota > Viridiplantae > Streptophyta > Pinopsida > Pinales > Pinaceae > Pinus > Pinus taeda. The sequence goes on from APFE030550909.1 coordinate 47,543, forward strand.
CATCTCACAAGATCTCTTGAAAGCTTGGTCCTCCATGAACTTCACGTCTCGTCTCACCACAATCTTCATATTGCTAGGAATGTAGATCCTGTAGGCCTTTGAGGTTTCGCTATACCCAACGGAAAATCCCTTCTCTGTAGTCTGATCCAATTTGGTTTGCTTCTCATTTGGCACATGACAATAAGCAGTGCATGAAGATTTTGAAGTGACCAAATTTTGGCTTCTTCCATGTGAAGACGACTCCTAGTGTTTTCTCCCCCAATGCACTACGAGGAGTTATGTTCTGGATATACACTGCCGTGTTACATGCCTCTGCCCATAGAAACCTGGGGAAATCTTGGTCATATAACATTGCTTTTGCAGCCCTAACTATAATTTTGTTTTTGCTCTCTGCTACCCCATTCTGCTCTGGATTATATGGAGCTATCCACTCTCTTCTGATGCCTTCCTTCGCACAAAAATCTGTGAAGTCTTTATCAATATACTCTCCACCATTTTCTTAGCGAAGCACCTTGATCTTCTTCCTTGTCGCATCTCCACGAGAGCCTTAAACTCCTTGAAACGATCGAAGACCTCATCCTTGGTCTTCAGGAAGTAGATCCAGGCTTTCTTGGAGTGGTCATCAATAAAGGGTGACGAAATATACGACCCACTGGGAGCTCTAGTGTACATAAGGCAACAAATACCTGAGTGTACAAGTCCTAACGCACCATCTACTCTGTTGTCACTTCTTGGGAATGTTGCTTTAGCATATTAACCAAGCACACACCCTCTACATACATCATTGCGTTTCGTGCCAAGTTCTGGAACCCCTATTACTGTTTCCCTGAGCATCTTGAGCGCTCCATGATGTAAATGTCCCATTCTCCTATGCCATAGCTCATTCAGTTCCTTCCCACTGCTACTGTCACTGCCTACCAGTGCCACTGGAGAAACGAGCTGCAACTTGTATAACTTGTTGCTTCGCTCTCCAATTTGTCTCACTCTCTTGCAGCTTGGGTGTTTAACAAACACCCTCTTCCCTACGAAGTGGACATCATATCCCTTATCCTGTAGTTGGGATCCTGAAATTAGGTTCATACCTAATCCTGGCACATGCAATACATCTGTAGCGCTGGTACTTGCTCTTGACTCCCTTTGAAAATCGATGGTACCTCTCCCCACTAGAGTACACTTCGTTCTATCGTAATCTAGTAATCCATCCACTCCTCATTGTAGCTAGAGAAATAAATATTCTCTAACCCATGTCATGTGAGTTGATGCTCTACTTTCTATATACTAGACACCCTGTGAAGCTGAGCTTGATGAGCAAGCAAATTCTTCCTCCAATCTGGAAGACAACTCTTAAGCCCCCTGAATATCAAATTGATCCATGGTCATACTGAAGATTCTGGATATACTCTAGTGTGCTTATTTCTCTTCCTTCCAACACTAAATCTTCTTTAGCAAACTGCCGCAAATCCTTTGTGCCTAGACAAGAAATCTGCTTTGTGAGAACATTGAGTTGCTGCTCCCTTTTCCTATTGGAATCGCTTCCACGGATAAATCGAACTTTCCTGCAATTGAAAAATGAACCCTGTTGAACAATTCACATTGCCTGGCTAGGCACTGCGCAACCCTTGAAAATTTCTTCTTGCTGTTCCCTCTGAACAACAAAATTTTCTCCCTTCGACTCTGTGCCTTTTGTCTATCAAATACCCTCTGATACCATGTGAAAATTCCTTGAAATGCAACCACTGGAAATATTTCCCCTAACTAGAAAATTAATTATGCAGTTTATTTTGTTTACGACAAATTAACGAAATATTCACATTGCAATTTCTTCACCAAATAAAATACTGCGGAAGCAAAAATAGCTATTGAGAAATATGCTAGCGCACACATAAATTTCACACTGTTATTTTGGACAAAAGTCCCTAGAAAAACCCAATGTGGGAAAACCATGTGGCAACAAAAACCTTAGTACAATAATTTGGATGCTCTACTGGCAATCCAATTTGAGAGAAATACTGGCAAAATTATTACGAGTATTTTTCCTCACCCCATAGTTGATTTCTAACCCCGGAACTACCTCCCCAACCACACACCAATTTGTTTGCGTCAAGCTTTTCGCAAAGCTTGTGCAGATTCTGTTGCAGCTGCCTTCGAAAAACTTTGAAACCCACAACTCTGTTTATCTCTTACTCTGGCACTGACTCATTGTCTCATTTGACCAAAATCCCGACCTCCCGCTGTCGAATCACTAGTTCCCCTAGTCTAGATCGAACTGTTCTGCTGCTATGCCTGCATAGTCCTTGTGTAGACCCTCTAGGAATTTCACACTCCCTCTCACTGCCTCCTCTGGAATTGGAAGACTTCATCTGGAAATGTTGTTGACCTCCGCTGCCACTTGCTACTCACCCTCTGTTAAGTTATGGTATGTTCTATGCTTATAACAATTTACTTCTTTTTCTTATTATATTCCACAGATTAGCAATCACATGTACATAAAGTAAAGTGCAGATAGAACATTAAATGATAGACAAAAAACAAGCCAAGGCAAGAGACACAAGATGTGGCGGCTAGCTAGGGACAAACCCCACAATGTGTGGGGAAACCCTTTGATCAAATCTTCTTTTATTTTCAATAATTCAGCAGAGAGAAATAACATAATAAATCTGATTTATATCAGCAGTAGCAAACCCTAGATCAGTAGCATCAGCATTAGCGGCTTCATCATCAAACTAGGGCAAACAATATCTCTCAAACCGACTGTCGGATCGGCTTGATTCCACCACCAAAACTTGCGGCTTCCAGAGGAGGTTCAGATGAACCTACAACGCAGTTTAGATGAGATCTTCTGGTCCACGCAGGTCAAACTTCACTTCTGCAGTTGCAGCGTCAGTTTCAGCAGCTTCCTTCAAACTAGGGCAATCGATATCTTGCAAATTGTTTGTCGAATTGACTTGATTCCACCACCAAGAGTTGCGGCTTTCAGAGGAGGTTTAGATGAACCTACAGTGTAGTTCAGATGAGGAGATCTTTTGGTCCACGCAGGTCAAACTTCACTTCTGCAGTTGCAGCGTCAGTGTCAGTAGCTTCCTTCAAACTAGGGCAGTCGATATCTTTCAAACCGTCCGTTGGATTGACTTGATTCCACCATCAAAAGTTGCGGCTTTCAGAGGAGTTTCATATGAACCTACAACGTAGTTCATATGAGGAGATCTTCTGGTCCACGCAGGTCAAACTTTACTTCTGCAGTTGTAGCTTCAGTTTCAGCAGCGTCCGGCTTCACATGTATGAGAGAGAGACCCTTTTCTACGCAATAGAGAAGAGACTCTTTTCTGCGCAGTAGAGAGAGAGATTTGATGACATGAGCGAGTCCAAATGAGGAAAAGTCCTCCTGTATTTATACACAACGTTGGTGTTTGAATAGATGCGACTGTTGGGCTTTGGAGCCTACATGAGTTGTAGGTCGGCTTGATAATAATTCCATAATCAAAATAAATTCATATCTCCATGAATACTTATCGGAATCGGATGATCTTTATATCAATCCTACACCTCTAGACGAGAGTAATCTAAAAAAAATATTATTAGCCATGAATAAGACGACCCACATGAAGTTTGGCCCTAGTTTCCAATTTTAACACTCCCTCTCAACTAGGGAGAACTTCATCTGCAATCTATCTGTCGGTCGCTACTATTCATCCATCAAATGCACTGCCTTGTATAACCTGGCCCTTGCCTTGCTCTGCTCTATTTTCCCTGTTCTGCTTTGTCTTGTTCTGCCCTGTACTGATCTGTATGGCTCTGCTCTGTTATGCTCTGCTTTGCTTTTGTCCGAATTATGAAGAAGAAGAAATGATCGAGGATGTATCATATTGACTCAAAGTTAGTCTCAGAGTATGTACCATTGGTCCCAGACCAGTGTCAACCAACCCGAAGTCAGCATCATAGTGAGTACAACTCCTACGACTGGTCCCAGACCAGTAACATCCTCCACTGACTCAAAGTCAGTCTCAGAGTGTGTACAATTGGTTCCAGACCAGTCTCAACCGACCCGAAGTAAGTGTCATAGAATGTACCACTCCTACCACTAGTCCCAGACCAGTATCATTGATCCCAGGTCAATGGAGGTCATCCTAGCGTAGGGAGTACGGTAGATACAACAATGCGTCCATCAGTACTACTATGGTCCCTAACTTCATTTCCCTGCTCATTGATCAGATGAGAGGTACTTCCCATGAGTCCCAGACTACATGGGTAGGACGCCTCGATAGGAGAACTAATCAATCCTATCTTCACAGGAGAACACATCAATCCTGCTACAATCGCCATGGAGAACACATCAATCCAGGCCTCACAGGAGAACACATCAATCCTGCTACAATCGCCATGGAGAACACATCAATCCAGGCCTCACAGGAGAACACATCAATCTTGCTATAATCGCCATGGAGAACACATAAATCCAAGCCTCACAAGAGAACTAATCATCCTGCTACACAGGAGAGCGAATCATCCTGTTCCACAAGAGAGCGAATCATCTTGTCCAACAAGAGAGCGAATCATCTTATTCCAGTGCGCACCACCAGGGGAGGGTGAGTCACCCTATGGTCGTATGTTGCTCCAGTAAGAACCGCAAGCCCTCAGAGCTCCCAGAGCTCAATGTATGCAACATGCAGGACCCTTGTACAAGGGTTTCTTGACGACTCCAAGTCGTTTGGGAAAATCACAGTTAGATCTTTCCTTGGGGCTTTGACTAGGTGTATCGACCTGTACATCATCTTAATGCGATGGAGCCTCCTTGCTCATTGACTTAACATATCCTAGATGATGTCTATCTGCTGGAGCAATCGACGAATACGAGATTCCTCAATAATCGAATCCCACCTCTGGTTGTTATAGAGAATCATAGTGGTATGTGTTCAAACAGCTCACTGAAGAGCTTCCCCAACCAGGCAGCTTCATACGAGATCATACTCGTAGATATGTATCCGGTCTCGGCGGTGCTTGTGGCAACCGACTTCTGCGTCCTACTCATCCATTATATCGAAGCAGAATCCAAAGAGAAACATCACTAAAAAGTGCTCCAGTGATCCTCCATACCACCTGCCTAATCAACATTTGAATAATCATGTAGTTTCATATTTCTGGTAGTGTATCTCAGTCCATGAGAGATTGTGTCTTGAAGACATCTCATAAGATTCTTGGCACCAATCTAGTGAGGCTCAACCAAATATGAGCTCACAATGCTAACTACAAAACATATGTTCGGACGGAGGTTCACAAAGAACATCAACGCGAATGAGTTTTTGAAACTCAGAGGCATTTCCCAAATATGGTCCGACATCACTACCATATAACTTCTGAAAGTTAAGATCCTCGAGGTATTCACAGGCTTGCAGTCCACCATACCAAATCTTTTCAGAATCTTCACCACATATTTTCCTTGAGATAGGAAAATTTCCCTTGGCTTCTGCCACACTTCAAGTCCTCGGTTCTTCATTTCAAATTCAGAAGCCAACTCCCTCTTACATTTGTGAATGAGAGGGTATGCACCTGTTAGAAAGAGGTCATCCACATACAACACCATTATGAGAGGCTTGTCATCTTCAACCTTAAAGTAAAGGTTAGGATCGACTTCACTCCTAGTAAATCCTAGCTTCATCAAGTAGCTATTGATCCTCTCATACCATGCTCGGGGTGCTTGCTTCAACCCATAGAGAGCCTTCTTCAACCTGCATACATGAGATTTTCAAGCATAAATCTCAAATCTTCGGGTTGCTCCACATAGACCTCTTCTTTGATCGAACCGTGCAAGAACACGGTCTTGACATCCATCTGATGTAGGTTCCATCCTTGTGAAGCCACAAGGGCTATGATTAAGCAAATGGTCGTATATCTGGCAACCGGTGCAAATATCACATCATAGTCTATACCTTCCTTCTAGAAGAAGCCACGAGCAACAAAACGAGCCTTATACTTTTTCCGTACTTCCATCTGCTGCATGTTTTATCTTGTAAAGCCATTTAGAAGTGACAACTTTCTCGTCCGGGGCTCTGGGAACTACTTCCCAGACATCATTCTTCATAATAAACTCATGTTCTTCGGTCATAGCATCCTTCCATATTTGATGCTTGACGGCATCTGAGAATGATGAAGGCTCATTTTGTATGATCTTGCTCATGATGGTCAGGTATCCCTGATACTTGTTAGGTTTCTTACTTTCACAGAAGGTTCCTCAGGGTGCAGCATGTCCTTCAGCATCATCAAGTATCACCCTAAGCCATGAAGGCCTCTTCCTAGAAGAGGAAGGCTCAGGTGGATATGGGTTCCTCCACATCAGGCATTGTTACATCATCTACCCATAGAAACTTCGGAAGTCTCTGGACAGCTTTCACAATCGTACAATTCTTCCTTTCCACCACACCATTCTGCTCAGGAGTATGTGGAGTAGTAGTCTCCCTCTTAATGCCAGCCTCAGGTATGCCTAAGTGAACCAATTGTAATATATCGGAGGTCTTGCTTTGGCTTGAGGGGAATGGTCCCCTTTTGAGCTTTCCTTCAGCACATACACCTTCTTTCTCTACTCGGAATTCGGGCATCCTTGTTACCATTTGTCTTACATCGGGTAGAGCTTTATAATGAAGGTGGGCAAACCTCTGATGCCAAAGTTCGGATTGAAGAGATGTGTCATAAGACATGACACCTAGCAGACTTCCATCGACTTGATATAATGAATCAACACGAAACCCAAGAGTAAAGGCATCTTTAACATTATTTTTCCATATACATACCTTACCATCACTGAAGGTTACCTTGTATTCTTTGTCTTCCATTGCCGAGATGGACACCAGGTTCTTTTTGAGGTCAGGTGCATTTAATACATCCTGGAATTTCTAACCTTCTTGAATGGTTGTCCTCATCCTTGATTCCCAGCACTCCTCTTACCTCTGCTTTTAGATTTTCCATTCCTTTGATTACCATGAGAGGGATTTTGATCATCGTCTCGATGTGAGTCCTTTCTATCAGGGCACTCCCTTGCATAGTGACTTGCTTTATTGCAGATGTAACATCGTCTTTTTCTTTCACCCTTAGATTCAACCTTTCTTTTTTATTTAGTCCCGGAATTATTTCTTTTCTTAGCATGAGAAGAAAAGGCAGCAGGAGGACTTTTAGGTATGGGCATTTCTTGCTCCTCTACCCTTGTTTCTTCTTGAATGCATCTAGCCATTAGTTCTTCGAAACCAAGAATTACATTATTGTTCAGAAGAGTAGTCCTAAACACGTACCATTCGGATGGTAATCCTCCAAGAGTCGTGAATGCCATTTCCCTATCAGTGGTAGTCTCCCCAATAGATAGGAGATCATTCCTGATCTCGGTGATTCTTAAGAAGTATGCTTGCATACTCTCATCTTTACCCTTCTTAATTTCCTTCAGCATATTTCTAAGAAACAAAACTTGATTTGCATCATTAACTTTAAATAAACTCACTGGTCTATCGTAGATTTCCTTGGAGGTGTTCAGGTCGGAGATGTAGGCCACCAAGCGCTTGTCGATAGAGTCCCAAATGATCTTCTTTGTTTTGATTTCTCCATTTTTCCATTTGTTCTAGGCAACAGTGGATGCATTTGATGGAGGCTCAACAATATTGCCTCTTACATGGTCCAGCACTCCTTGATCTTCTAGGGTTAAATCGATAGACATCTTCCATCCGTGACAGTCAGCTTTCTCACGGAGCTTGTCTTCGGCAGAAAAGAGTGTTGAGGACCCCATAGTTCTTTTAGGATAGCCTTGCCAATCTTCTCTTCGGTGATTGCTCTTGCTTTTGCTTGGGCTTTGTCTTCACCTCAGCTCTGATCCCATGTCAAGTTATGGCATGTTCTATGCTTAGAGCAATTTACTTTTATTTCTTATTATTATTCATAGATTAGCAATCACATGTGCATAAGTGTAGATAGAACATTAAACGATCAACAAAAAACAAGCCAAGACAAGAGACACAAGATGTGGCGGCTAGCCGGGGACAAACCCCACAATGTGTGGGGAAACCCTTTGATCAAATCTTCTTTTATCTTCAATAATTCAACAAAGAGAAATAGTACAATAAATCTTATTTATATCAGTAGTAGCAAACTCTAGATCAGCAACATCAGCATTAGCGGCTTCATCATCAAAACTAGGGCAGAAGATATCTCGCAAACCGACCGTCGGATCAGCTTGATTCCACCACCAAAAGTTGCAGCCTTCAAAGGAGGTTCAAATGAACCTATAGTGCAGTTCAGATGAGGAGATCTTCTAGTCCACGTAGGTCAAACTTCACTTCTGCAGTTGCAGCTTCAGTTTCAACAGCTTCCTTCAAACTAGGGCAGTTGATATCTCGTAAACCGTCCATCGGATCGACTTGATTCCACCACCAAAAGTTGCAGCCTTCAGAGGAGGTTCAGATGAACCTACAGCGCAGATCAGAAGAGGAGGTTTGATGGTCCACGCTGGTCAAATTTTGGATCTGCAGTTGCAGCTTCAGTTTCAGCAGCTTCCTTCAAACTAGGGCAATATCTCGCAAATCGTTCGTCGGATCGACTTGATTCCACCACCAAAAGTTGCAGCCTTTAGAGGAGGTTTAGATGAACCTACAACGCAGATCAGAAGAGGAGGTTTAATGGTCCACGCTGGTCAAAGTTTGGATCTGTAGTTGCAGCTTCCAGCTTCACATGTGTGAGAGAGAGACCCTTTTTTGCACAGTAGAGAAGAGACTCTTTTCTGCGCAGTAGAGAGAGAGAGAGAGAGAGAGATGTGATGAGATGAGTGATTGCAAATGAGGAAAACTCCTCCTGTATTTATACACAACTGTTGATGTTTGAATAGATGCGACTGTTGGGCTTCTGAGCCTACATGAGTTGTAGGTCGGCTTGATAATAATTCCATAATCAAAATAAATTCATATCTCCATGAATACTTATCGGAATTTGATGATCTTTAGATCAATCCTACACCTCTCGACGAGAGGAATCTAATGAACATATTATCAGCCATGAATAAGATGACCCACATGAAGTTTGGCCCTAGCTGCTAATTTTAACAAAGTGATGCAGAGCCTACATCATCATTTCGAGCTAGGAGGAGGATCAGCGTAGAGGTAGGGGGGGCATATTAGACCTACGCAGTGCCCGGTAATCTTTCTCAGTCAAGAAGGATCGACGTTGTGACCAGAAAGAGCAGATTCAACCTTTGTTGTGATTGCGCAGAGCCTAAAAGGCTCAGTTTCTTCGGTTGTCGGAGCTTGGGGAGCTGTGGGCAGATTGTGATTTGAGGAGCTGGTGGGACGTCGTTTCTGTCGAAGCAAAATAGTGTTTAAGGAAGTGGTACCAAGGTGGAGGGAATCACTACCCCAATGGATTTCTAGCCAAGGAATCCAGATCTGAGTTGCAGTTGCAAGGAGGATTTGAGAGGAGCGGTTTGACAGTTGGCCAAAGGATTTCCAAAAGGAAAATCATGACTTAGAGGGAGTCCAGAAGAGAAGTTGAAATGGCAGTGAACGGACTAAGGGATCAAGACAGGTTGGACGGGGCTTCCAACTTTTTCATCTGGAAGGCCAAGATCCTGTCAGTCCTGGATCAACATCCATCAAGGACTATGCCTTGAAAACTGTGGCTATCCCTGTTGACCCAACTGAGAACGAGAAGTATGAGGATGCAATGGCGAGGGCGAAGTGCATGATCCTAGACAGGGTCAAAGATCATGTCATACCACAGACTGCTGAGAATAAAACAGCAAAGGAGATGTGGGACACCCTGACCACCTTATACCAGGGCTCTTTCGTGCAGTGGAAGATGCTATTGGAGAATCAGTTGCAGTCATATCAAATGTAGAAGGGAGAGCAGATGGTTCCATTCCTTCTGAGGTTGCAAGAGATTCACAACCAGCTTACTTATGTGGGGTCTACACCGGATCCAGAATTTATGGTCAAGACTGCCCTAAACGTAGTCTCTGAGGAGTGGGAGACATTTGTCCAAAGTATTTTGGGCATGGCTACTCTTCTCGGTTGGGAGGAGATGTGGGCAGCTCTTTTCCAAGAAGAGATCAGGAGGATGACCAAGGTGGGGAGTGGTGGCAAGGGAGGTTGAATCAAGAAAGAGGAGGAGGATGTGGCTCTAGCATCTGTGGGACAACAAGGGAAGAGGAAGAAGAAGGACATCTCCAAGGTTAAGTGCTTCCATTGTGGGGAGTTGGGACATTATGCATCCCAGTGTCCCAGAAAGAAAAACAAGGGAGAGGCTTCTGATTCAAAGGCAACTCCAGCTAAGGCAGAGAAAGAGGTCGAGACTGATGACGATTGTGCCATGAGTGCTCATGCGCCTCTAGGGAAGAGGTGGGGAGACATCGAGTTGTAGTCAGGAGGACTACATACTAAGGGCAAGATCCTTGAGGTGCCCAAGCTCTTGGATCACATATGGCTACGGGAGCCCTTAATGACAGTAGCAAAATGACAATTGTCGGTTGGAGCAAGGTGTGATGGAGCGACAGTGGCAAAGCTAGAGTGCCAAAGTCTTAGGCAGCACAATGGATATCGTAGCAGTGCAAGAGGCATAGAGCAATTTGCAGCAGCACAGTAGCAACAGAGGGTTTGCACAGATTAGCAACAGATGTAGCTTCAGCATTACGAGGCATCCATACTAACCGGCACGTCAATGTTTGGGTGAAGTTTTAGTTGCTTACTTCTCAGCAACTGAGTTGTAGTGCAGCAGTTAGCATTGATAGTACTATGGGCAGCATGAGGCAACATTTTGAGAGGGATATGTAATATAGATGTAGCACTGACACTGGTAGAGTCATGGGCAACAATGTAGTGGATGAAGGGCAGCAGGCCAAGCATCAACAACACAGAGGACCGATGCAATGGATCAGTGTAATGCTTCTATGGGGAAGTATTGCCAAAGCACATTCCTCGCTAAGAGAGAGTGTTGATTTTGGGTAGCATCAGATGTGCTCTAGCTCTGAAATTTTGTGGAGGGGGCTAGAACACATGAGATCTCCAGAACCCAAAAATCGTTTGGAGAAATTCCACCCGGATTAGGAGTTATTAAAATAATTTATATTTTTAATGAGTTCCTAAGTCTAAACTTAGGAAAATAAAAATATTAATGTGTATTAATAAAAATATGGATGAGAAGGTTCTAAGTGACGAGGATCAAGCCAGTTTTAATCTTAGTCGTTGATTAGATATTAGATCACAGTCGTTGATTCATCAATAGGAAAAGTATAAGAGGAGGCTTGAGGGTCAGTTAGAGAGACACCAAGTCGATCAAGAATTCGATTTTCTGGTGCAAGGTTTGCTGAGAAATCCAATTAGTGATCTGTGGCAGCAAAGGGAAGTTCGACAGAAGGCCGAGAATATATATCAGAGAGGCAGAGAAAGTGCCAAAGAGACAGTGCAGAGCCTAGGAAGGCTGACACAAAGGTAGCCATGACTGACGCAGAGGCAGCCAAGACTGGCGCAGAGGCAGTCAGGACTGACACAGAGGCTGAGGAGGCCAGCGCAGGTGACACAAAGGGCCAAGAGGCTGACACAGAGGCTGAGGAGGCCAGCGCAGGTGACACAAAGGGCCAAGAGGCTGACGCAGAGGCAACAAATGCTACCAGAGCTGACGCTGGGTTGAAGAGGCAACGCTGAGCAACTTTCGTGGGGCAGACTGTGAGCTAAGAGGCAGACACGTAGCAGAAGAGGGTGACGCAGTTCCAGAGAGAAGCTTGGAGCAGCTTTTGTTGTCCATCTAAGGAACTATCTAAGTTGATGTGGGATCAATCATCCGGTTGCTGATCAATCAGAATATCTGTCTTCGAGGAGAGGTACTTCTGCCAAGGAAATTATTTGAAGGGTGAGCTATTTCTGGCACCCTAGTTGTATTCAAAAAACTGCATAATAATAAAAACCTCATATCTGTTGCACCGATTTTCCCGCATTGGGTTTTTCTGAGGACGATTGTCCAAAAATAACGGTGTCCCTTGTGTGATTGTCTCAGTTATTTCAGTTGTTGATTTGTATATGTGTTAAGGCTGCATTTGTGTTTATTTCGGTATTTATAAATAACTTGTTAATGGAAAGAATAAGTAGGAGATAATAAACCAAATAATGCAGTAGGCATTTTTGATGTATCAAACTCAGAAATTTCAACAAAAACTTGTCGACCTGCTTGCTCCCTCTGAACTAGGAGCTCTTCTGGTCACCAGGCAAGATGTCAATATGATTTCTCCCTTTGAAACACAAATCATTGATCCTGGGAGAATCCTTTTGCCACAAATTTTGCTTAGTACTTCCAATGCTTCCATCTACTACCAAAGCCTTGGCTTACTTCACAGTGTACTTGCAAACCTCATTAAGGGAACAAGGAAGAACGATTATAAACAAACAAAAGATACAAGCAGTTGATAAAAAATGAAGAAATAACAATCAAGAAAGAAAAATAGAAAGTACTTATCTTTGAGGATTGAAGGGAATTTGTCAACTCCCTCTAGATCCTTGCTTTCTTTGTAAAAATCATAGAAATTCATTTGCAAACTCATCATCTTCTTTCTTGTCATCAGCCATCGATGCATGTGATTTCCTCTCCTTTCTTGCATGACCTAAGGCTTCTTTGTTCAGTGGAATTATCAGCTTTTGATACTTCGAATCTAGCTCTAGGGTTTTGTCCACAAACCCTATGGCTTTCTTAATTATATCCTTCAAGACTTTTCTAGGGTTTACAAACCCTAGGACTATCATATCTTCCGAGAAGGGCTCAGAGCACCAGTGTTATGACTTCTCTTTACAACATCCTTTGTTTCTAGAGCAACTTGAATCAAATCAAATTGATCACATGTCAAATACTTGAAGGAAAAAATTTGCCATATACTGATCTATTCAAGCAACATCTCAGCCAATACAATCATAACCATAGCAGTACAATGCAAGGCATATTCAGCATACAAGATATTCCATAGTAGTACAGGATTTATGGCATTAACATTTTGCTTCTGAACACATATTCAATACCTCCAAAGGAAGAATCCTCACACAGGTTTGTACAAAACTTCAATCTAATACACTTCAAGTTGCCAAAATGATCTTGGTACTGGTGTGTATCATACTTAGTTCATCTCCAATTTAACATAGCCTATATTGCCTTAGGTTAGGCCTCATTTATGGCAACACTGAACTTTGAACCATAGAGAACTTTTCTTTCATTGGTAGCTTTAAAGTATATTAAATCCAAAAACTGTGATCAGCTTCACCCAGGTTTCCCATAATGTTATTACCTCCTGAAATATGACTTGCATGCTACTGTTTAGTGAATGTAGCATCATTGGATGAGAGGTAGTACAATAGTATGTAATATCCTTATATAAGAAATGCCTTTCAGGTCTTAAGACAAGTAAGATCATCAAATCTGTCAAATTTTCTTGTAGTTAGCACAGATGGGATAGTTCACCTAAACCATTAGAGGACAAGAATGTGCCATGGAGTCCTATGCCTCTGTGATGAAGTTGTGACATGGTTATGTTATCATTCAAACAAAGAAGTCTAAGCGAGTGTATAGTGATTCAATAAGGTATGTAATCTATGTATGATTGCATAGGCCTCAATACACTACTTCCCTATGATGACCTTCAATCTCTACTACCTTCTGAAAGCAGGCTGAAAAGCCTCATAGAAGGCTCGACTGAACCTAGATCAGGCTTTAACAAAAGTGCAATTAGCCTTTGGATTAGGCCTTAGATAGGTCTGCAAAATACCTCAGAAAGACAATGCTTGTCTTCTCACAATATGCTTCACATTTCTGTCCCGGAAATGTCCCAAACTGGGTCCAGAAGTAGGGCCAAAACAGGCCTCAATGATAGCCTTTGAACCATCTGAAATGAACCGTAGAAAAGGGTGGTCTGAGCCTCAGAAAAAAAAAAAAAAAAACGTCCCACAGAGGGCTCCAAATTAGCCCACAGATCTTTCTTTAATCTGTCTGCAATGAGCCTCAAGGGAGGCCAAGAAAATCTCTCAACCAGACATACAAACACATCTTGAGAAGGACTTTAAAGTGTGAGATCATCCATAGAAATAATAGCCTCAAAAAGGTGCATATAATCCACAGAAGGATAACACTCAACCTGCGAGAATGAACCCCTTCTTCAGGGCTGAAATTAGTCCAAAGGGGTGGTCTGAACTAGGCCTCAGAGTAGGCCGGAAAACCCATGGGAAACCTTAGAATAATGCCATAGATGAAACCAAAATTTGTCTCTGCCCAACAAAGAAGAAAAGCACCATAAAAGATTAACTTTCAAGCTGAGAAAACTTATGCCTTCTACTTGATTAGAACCATAATTTGTCTTTAGCTGTTCTGAGGTTTTTTGCCTTGGACTAGGGCTATAGGATTCGGATTAAGGTTTTTCTTGGCTGCTCTTTCACCAAAGCTCTGAAACCATATTGATTTTTCATGATTTCCTAGACTAATAATTACTTCCAATAATTTTCTTCATTATTCTATCTTGTCTAACATTCATTATTAAGTAATTATACATAGAAAATCACCAACTGTAAATAATAAAGCCAATAGGATCATAAAGAGACAATCAAACAAAAGAGACACAAAAAATTTATCCTGGGAAAACCCAAACCAGGGAAAAACCCATCAATCTTTTTTTAGAGAAATTTGCCCAATACAACAAGGAATACAATCTGTATTTTCCAGTCAAATCATGCCAAACTAACCAGTAACAAAACCCATGTCAATCCTGGTCAAACTACCCTTAATTGGCCTCAGAAATTCAATCCATTGTGCCTCATATTTCGGTCTTCCTCAAAGAATTTGTCCTTCAAGTCTCCCACATATACGTCCTTTCAATAGCCTCAGATTCGTCCTTCATTAGCCTCAAAAGATATCTTCTCGTGATCCGAATTGGATGCCCAAATGGAGAGGACGAATGCCAATATATAGATGTTGGATGAGTCAAATTGGTGTGTCCCTTCACTCGGGCCAACTTGAAGACAACCTTACATTTGGAGGCAAAAATTCAAATTTAAAATTCAATTTTTTTCATCTCTTGAAGCCAACTTGGAATCCACATATATATTTATCATTTCTTATTTCTTATATTTTTGGAGGGATAAAAATTGGTTATGAAGACTGGCCATAGCTACAAAATTCAATAGAAATGAAGAGGGAACCCCAATGGATTTCCTATATAATCCATAGTTTTAATAACCGGCCTAGCTAACCGGTTACCAATCTAACCAGCCTATTAGCAGGCCCACTGGTTGGAACCGCAGCAAAAACCCGGTTTAGGAGGCTGTATGGCCAGAAATGGGCCCTAACCGGTCCTAACCGGCTAGTTTGTGGTCAAACCGGCCGGTTCCGCCCTAAACCGGCCAGTTACCTGCCATGCTCGCAGAGGACCCAAACAGCAGCTTATGCAAGGTGGTTTAGGGTTTTTGGAGGGAAAGTAAGGGTCCTTTCCCTCCAAAAGCACCCTCTCCAAGCCTTTAAGAGGCCCTTCTCCCTCTCATTTGTCTCGCACATCTCATTTGGAGTGTTTGTGAGTTTGCTTGGGAGCTTGAAGAGTGTTGAGTTTTTGGTGGAGTCGTGGAACAACAAAGTTTAAGCTAAGCAGTAGTCATCATGCCTCCAAAAGACAGAGATACTGCATGCGCTCATTGTGATATGATTGATGGCAAAATGATCTGCAAATATTGCCAAAAATCCATTGAAGGAGGGGGTATTAATAGGTTCAAGCAACACTTGGCTGGGATAGGAGGCCATGTAAAGCCATGTGGAGCACCAAATGAAATAATAGGGCATATTAGGGCAGAATACCTTCAGAAGTTTGAGACTCAAGTCATTGAACCAATAGGGAAATTTGTGACTACAAAGTTTGGGAGTCGAGACTCAACCCACTAAGTTTGATCATGATGACTCATGAGAAGTTTCAAGTGATAATGTTGATAACTATTATCATATATGTAGACTTGAGTCTTGTAGTAGGCCATTGGCCCCATAGTTTTTAAGCTTTGTTTTCGCACTCTAAAGGCCATTTAGAGCCTCATTGCTTATGTATTTAGTCGATGATATGTATTGCACTCGGTGCCATTTTGATATTCACCTTTACATGGTATATAAATGAGCAATCTTTGCATATTTTGTCTCTATTGGCTTGGAATCATGGTTTTAAATCTTAAAAATAGTTTTTCATTAAAAAATTAATTATTTAATGTATTTTTCTAAAACCGGTTTGTTTAGACCTAACTAGTCCCAGTTTGACCGGTTCCTGGTCGGTAACCTGGTTCATTAGGTGGACCAGTCCGGTCACCGTTACGGTTTTTAAAAAAATTGATATAATCTGAGCACCATTCTCAAATGAAGAAGTGAGCCCAATAGATTCACATATATATATATATATATATATATATATATATATATATAATAACATTTCACAGTAGTACAAAAAATAATATATTATATGTCATGCCCAAAAAAAAATTAGTTATAACTATAATTCAAAACAATTGAACATTTGTGATATTTCACATTACAAAACAATGATTCCCTCATCACAACAGGCTTGGAAAAAGCAAACCTCTCCAACACCTAGTTTACTTTAGGCTTCCGATATTTGCTTATACAATGAAATAAGGGAAAACCACCGAAACACATAGATGCATGAAAAGTCATCAATTCAAGAAATCAACAATGGAATAGTCTTAGGCGTCAATAATATTATAGAGAATGCCTTGAATAACCTAAGTAGTGTATAGCATATTACACATTACAAGCAGCACACTATTTTGGCATTCTTAGCTTGCTTGCTAATCCAGCTTGTATATGATTGTCCGTGGGAAGAAAGGCGAATTGGGAGGGAAATGTCTATCTACTAAATGACAACCAAGACATTTATTCTACTAAAAAGTTCCATAGGAAATACTGCGATGGTTGACCTAACAGGCTAACACACTTCAAATACACTGGTGGTCCATCTTATCATAATTATGCATTGCAAGTAACTCACAAAGTATCCCTAAGCCCATCTCAACAAATGCATTTGTAGCTGAAGGGAAATTGAATCAAGAAATAAAGTGATATAAGATGGGTCTGTAAGTGTTGATCAGAAAAAAACGACAGAAAAGGAAGACGCAGATTATTCACACAACTGATCTTAGAGTTAAGAAGCAGATGATACTATATGTTAAGACAGGTTGCAAACAAGCCTAGAAGAAACTATTGGCCATAGGAATGGATAACATGGAGGAAGTTAGAAACGGAGATAGAGTATGCAGCTAAAAGGCAGAGATTCAGTGTCATTTTGAAAGATAGCAATGTTAGGATTAGAGAAGAGGATGATCAATTAATATGGTCTTTAAATCCAACAGGGAAATATGTTCCAAAAATAGGATATAAAGATCTCACTGAGGAAGGAAGAGAGGAAGATGCATAGTGATGGAAAATTTTATGTAAACTAAAAGATTCAACAAAATTAAAAATATATATATATATTATAATAAAATAAAAATTATGTGCCTTCAGATAGGACATATTACAAAAAAATATTTTTGTTGGTCCTGGCTGGTGCAACTTATGTCGGAAAGCAGAAGAAACAAATGCTCATATCATTATGACTTGCCCTTATAGAAAGGAAGTGGAAATGGTGATATGGTGCCAAAATGTATGGGGAGATGATGACATTGAAATGGCCTTTAGGTCATGATGTGCCAACAAGGATACAAAAGGGATCAAAACTCTTAAATTTATAAGAAAACCATAGCATTAAATTCAAAGCTAGAATTACCCATGAGATGTAGAATAGTCCGTGACAGGGAGTTCTGTTAAGGTACTCCCTGCGTGAAGGTCACCGGTTCACAGAACTCTGAGGGTACAAAAAATCCAGCCATGTTAAGGTTTGGTGTGGCCCAGGTTGGGTGCGATCCCGGGGTGATTTTGACAGCTTAGATGCCCCTGGGTTGTAGTTTCTCAGCCAAAGGCTAGTCCCACAAGTCACGGAAAAACTAGCCAAAAAAACAAAAACAATCAATGATGGAATTTCGCAGGTATCAAATGACTTTGTGTTGATTGCCCTCAAACTGGTTTTGACAATGGCCCAAGAATCAAGAGTCTCTCATATTCAAATTTATGGTGATTCACTTCTTGTAATTCGGTCAATGTGCAAGGAAAGAATTTTGAGACACCTCACATTACAGCCCCTGTTTAATGATGTACAGTCACTACTTTCAACCTTCTAATAAATATCTTTTTCATGCACCTACAGGGACAGGAACAGGCTAGCCGGTGAACTTTCCAGAGCTACAATAAAGTTGGAACAGGGAACCTAGATGATAACAGTACATCAGAATGGGAACATTTCTGATTATGCTCATGAGTATTGATTATAATTCTGTTTACTTATATTTCTGTTTCTTAACCTAGATGATAACATTACATCAGAATGGGAACATTTCTGATTATGCTCATGAGTATTGATTATAATTCTGTTTACTTATATTTCTGTTTCTTTTATAACATCGGGAATTATTGCTGATAGAGAACACTGAATACATGTATATTTCTAGTATCTTTTTGAGATGATGACAGAAAACTTCGTAAATTTTTGAACACTGAATACAAAGTAGGTGAAGAGGCATGTGAAGTCAAAAAGCTATGTACAATGCTGAAATAGATTTTTTAAATGTATATATAACATTTGATACATTGTAATTTTGCTTTTATTAATAGAAGTATGGACTATTTTCTTGGGGAAAAGAAAAAAACTCAGAAGTATGTAGCAAATCACACGTTAACGCAACAAATTATTTTTCCACCCTTTTTCCATTCCGGCTTGTATATACTTGACCATTGGAAGAAAGAGACATTCGAAGGGAAATTTTTATCCATTGAATCACTACCAAGGCATTTATTCTCCTGAAAAGTGTCAACAGAAAAAACTGGCGTCAACTAGGCCTGACATAATACACTTCAAATGCATTTGTGGTCCATCTAATTATAATTCTGCTTTGCAAGTAACTCACAAATGATCCCTAAGTTCATGCCTACAAATGCATTAGTAGCCAAAAAGAAATTGAATCAAGAAATAAAGTGATACAAGATGAGCTCTGTGAGCGTTGATCAAAACAAAATGACAGAGATGGAGTTGAACAGAATCGATAAAATCAGGTTTCAGTGACATTAGACTTACCGTAAAGTAGATTATCCTCTAATCTAGCATCAAGCCTTCAATAAATGGATAGTCAGCTCCTTTAAAAAGTTCGTTTTGAGCCCACACTAACAATTTCAACACATGCACAAGCTTAGGATCTGCATACAATGTCAAGGGAATGCAATTCATTAACAGCACCAATCCAAAATTGAACTACCTTTAAAATTTAAATTACAAAAACAGGCAAAAGATTTAAAACTTTTATATTTGTGGAGGTTCAAAACAAATATTGCGGGAGGAGAATTAACATACAGTACAAATGCCCTACCATGATAAAAGGAAATCATACCATTTTCAAGTCTCCGACTTTTTAAAATGGTAGCATTCAGTTCAATAGCAGTTTTCTGGCAGTGTGCAGAGGAGTAAAGATCTTCGACAGGACAATCAGATGGATTAACAAAAACCAACAGAGAAAGTGTACGTTCCAACTCTTCCAACAATTCAGGCTGCCAGTAAACCATCACAGATCACATTGATTAGAATATTATAGGCATATATATTAAAGATGACCTTAAAGACTAGGCAAAGCAAGTTCTCATAACTTTCTCTTTATGTGAAAAGATGTGCCTTCTGTTGGAATTTCTAAGTCGACACGTTAGAAACCCTTCATGCACTTTACTGATTTATTCCTACCTACTTGTTCTGTTAATTAACAAGTTATTTACCATGTAAATACTGGAAATAAATACAAATGCATGCTCAACACATTACAGATCATCAACCGAAGGAGATAGAAACAAGCACACAAGTGGCACCGTTGTTTTTGGACTAATTCCCAGGAAAAACCCAATGCAGGAAAACCGGTGCAGCGATCTGAGGGTTTGATTTATTAAGCAGTTTCAAAATACAATCTGGGTGCCAAATCCAACATACCCAACAGAGAAAACTCTCGGCAGTAGTACTTCTCTACTCGGAGGAAGATATTCCGATTGAAACCCTGGACAATGTTGCATTAATCATTATCGAGATAATATCGGCGCGAGGAAAAAATCGGAATTATCGGGAAATAATCGTTTGGTACAAAAATATTCAATTTTTTTTTCATTTTTTTTCAATTTTTTTAATATCTAAACCATCTACAACATAAAATAAATGCATCGACACATAAATATGATAAAAGAACTAATATATAAGATGTTTAATATCATTTCTAGTGCTAAAATCACACATAACATTGAATCATGTCCTGAATAGTAAGTCCTGACTCCTGAGTCCCAACTCAACCTCAAAATATCAACAAAAAATATAATAATGTATCTCATCATGTCATAATGTCATACAATAAAATGAAGAAAATAACTAAAGTCTAATCCTATTGGTTTCCTCTGTCCCTCTTGCGAGAAAATGCCACAGCTTTCCCCTTCCCTCTAGATGTAGATGATGGTGCTGGTGGAGTTGGCAGTGGAGTCTGCTATGCTCTAGACGCTGAAGAACTAGAAGTAGGAGCTATAGGAGGTAGACCATGTCCTCTACTAGTGGCAGGGGTAGCCTGGGCAGGTGGTGTCACCTGGAAACATTACAATCTCCCAATCCTGAAATCCTGAAAAACTAATAAGTCTACTGGATTTTGAATGAAATCTAAAATTCTCCTTTCTCCATATGAAATCCAGTGAGGCCGGAACCACTCTCAAACATCCTGAGTCATTTCATGGTAATGTTAAAAATTTAAGTAAAAGGATGAAAATGAAGATTAAGGAGAATGTCACTTTTACTTTAAGAATTTAACATTACCATGAAATTTGAATAGCATCTCAATAGTAGAGAGCATTTGAGTGTGTTAAATAGGGTTTGGTAGGGGGAAATGGACCCCAAATAACATTTAGCTAATTCATAAAACACATTGGAGTCCAAACCAATCAGCAAACACCTTAAAATTTCATTAAAAAAATGTTAAATCGCTGTTTTGGATGGGGTTACGGGCCTCTATTTATGACTCCGCCGAGTCAATATGGAAACGGCCGAGTTGACCGAGTCATTGAATGACTCGGCCGAGTCATGGCTGGCTCGGCCAACTGAACTATTTCTTCAACCGAGTCACAATTTTGGCCAATGAAATGGATCAACTCGGCCGTTTCCGTTTCGAATTGGCCGAATTTTAAAACTATGGTTGAGCCTCACCACACACATTGGATTGGTGCTAAGAATCTGTTGAGATATCTTCGTGGCACAATCACTCATGGGTTGAGATACACTGCTGGAGATGTGAGACTACTTGGATATACCGATGCTGATTGGGCAGGCAGTGTGGTCGACCGAAAGAGCACTTCCGGGTGCTGTTTCCCTTTGGGATCTGCTTTGATATCCTAGATGAGCAGGAAGCAGAAGTTGGTGGCTTTGAGCAACATTGAGGTAGAGTACATTGCTGCTAGTATGGCCTCTTGTGAGGCGGTCTAGCTGCGAAAGCTCTTCAGTGAGCTGTTTGGATTTACATTGGATACCACCGTGATCCTGTGTGACAACCAGAGCGAGATTCGTTTATCAAAGAATCCCATATTTCATGATCACTCCAAGCATATCGATATCAGGGACCACTATAATCGGGATATGGTGCAGCGGGGAGCAATAAGGCTCCAACAGATCGGTACAGATGAACAGGTCGTTGACATTTTGACGAAGCCCCTGGGAAAGGTCAAATTCTTGACTTTCCGAGAATGACTTGGTGTCGTTCAGAGACCCTCTTATGAGGGTCGAGTATGATGTATTGGGCTCTGGGAGCTCCAAGGGGGTGCGGGGTACTTCTTGGAGCGACATGTGACCATAGGGCGACTCACCATCCTCTGGTGGTGTACTACGTACAGGGTGAAAGGTTCAATCTTCCCCTGTGACACCTCGTGGCGATTGTAGGACAGGATGATTAGTTCTCTTGTGGACCAAGATGATTAGTTCTCCGTGGCAACTATGGAATAGGATGATTAATTCTCCTGTGGGCTAGGATGATTAGTTCTCCGTGGCGACTATGGAACAAGATGATTAGTTCTCCTGTGGTGACTGTTAGACAGGATGATTCGTTCTCCTGTGGACATGATGATTAGTTCTCCTATCGAGGCATCCTACCCATGCAGTCTGGGACTCATGGGAAGTACCTCTCATCTGATCAATGAGCAGGGAAATGGGGTTAGGGATCATAGTAGTACTATCGACGGACGCATCGTTGTATCTACTGTACTCCTTATGCTAGGATGACCTCCATTGATCTGGGATCAATGAGAGTGGTATGACACATTCTGAGACTGACTTCGGGTCAGTGGAAGATGGTATGATACATCCTCGATAATTTCTTCTTCTTCATAGTTCGAGCAGAGAAGAGCAGAGCAGGGCCAAGTTGTGCAAGGTAGTGCATTTGATGGCTGGGATAGTAGCGACGATCAGACGGATTGCAGATGGAGTTCTCCCTAGTTAAGAGGGAGTGTTAAAATTGGCAACTAGGGCCAAACTCCATGTGGGTCACCTCATTCATGGCAGCTGATATTTTTCCTAGATTCCTCTTGTCGAGAGGTGTAGGATTGATCTAAAGATCATCCGATTCCGACAAGTATTTATGGAGATATGAATTTATTTGTAATTACTTGGCAATTGTCAAGGTCGGCTAGCAGTTAACTGTGTGGCACTCTTGCCCAGCATTGCATATAAATAGAGGAGAGGTTGAGTCATTATCTCAACTCATCTCATCCTCTCATCTCTTCCTTGTCTCTTGGGTATACAAAGGAAGGAGGATGCAGATCTCATGTGGGAAAGAGGACGCAGCTAGGGCAGCATTGGAGGAGGACGCAGCTAGGGCAACAAGGACGCAGCTAGGGCAGCATTGGAGGAGGACGCAGCTAAGGCAACAAGGACGCAGGAAGGTGCCACATGTGGTTTAGGCTTGCGTTGATTAGCATATTGCCTCCATTGACTGCGGCCTTGTGTGGGTGGCCTCTCCTAGGCTAGCCGAAGAGCTGAACAAGTCTGCATTGACTGTTTGAGGGCACGTTTATGACAACGTTCATTGGTTAGGGTTGGCTGTAGTAAGTTGTAGCATTCACTATTGTTTTGACCATCTTAATTTCACTGTTTTGGGCTGCCACTACTTCTGTTGGACACCGAGTTCTCCTAGGTTGTCTTGAGGATATTTTGGTCGCTGATTGATCCCTTTTGCTATTGTTGTTCAAGGGTTTCATTACTACTGTTGTAAATCACTGATTAGTGATATTGTACTATCTCTCTGTGTGTGCTGAATTATTGCAGATAAAAGAAGATTTGATCAAAGGGTTTCCCCGCATTGGGGTTTGTCCCTGGCTAGCCACCACATCTAGTGTCTCTTGTCTTGGCTTGTTTTCTGTCGATCTTTTAATGTTCTATCTACACTTTAATTTATGTTTATGTGATCGCTAAATAGTGGCTAATAAGAAGAAAAGAAGTAAACTGCTCTAAGCATAGAACATACCATAATTTAACAATAATTGAAGGGGGCAACATTGATAACACAGTCTCTGGCACAAACGCAATCAATTACTCAGAAAGAATCATATTTATTATTATTAAAGATAAAAAATGTTTACAATTTGAGGGAGACACCTGGCTATATACCGCCCTGGGTGCCTCTTGGTGAATGGGCATGATCTTTGATCATGCCCTTTGCCTAATAACTTCTTAACTAATTAATTTTTATATAACATTGCCTTCCTCCCAGAAAATGCTTTGTCCTCAAAGCATACGTAACGACGGATGTTGTTGACAAAATGCTTCAGTCTCCCAAGAAGCTTCTTCTTCTGTAAGTCCTTCCACTTGATCAAGTATTCCTTGATTACACGAGATTGAAGCTTCTTTTCTCTGGTGGATATGATACCTTCTGGTTTTAAAATGACCCTTCCTTCATTATCTAAGGATGGAAGCGTTGTTTGTGCTGATTGATGGTCACCTAGTGCCCTTTTAAGGTAAGATACATGGAAGACGTGAACACGACTTTTATCCAAAAGGCTTAAACTATATGCAACTTGGCTAATCTTTTTGTTGATCTAGTATGGTCCATAGAATTTCGGTGCCAATTTATTTTTCCCTTTTTGTCTCAAGGACAACTGCTTGTATGGCTGGAGCTTGACAAATACCCATTCTCCAACTGATGGCGATTGTTGTCTTCTTCCACCACATATATCAATTATATGCTTCGCCTTCCATTTTCATGGAAGCGTGTCTCATCTTTCCGTCATCATTGTCAATATCGTAAATCTTGAAATATTCTTCTGCTTTATTCATCCACGCAACGCTGCATTTTTCATTACCATCGAATTTGGGTAGCTTGATTTTTGCTCTTCGTTGATATGTTGCTAATGGTGGAGTGAAGAAAGGGTTGATTAGTGAATGTATTCTAGAGCTGCTTATTTGAAAAAGTCGCGTTATTATTTCCTTGATGGTGTGTGGATGATTTTTTGGAAACTCCTATTTTTCATGAGAATCTACCGAATTTGTTGAATTTGATGAATTGTGTTGATGATGACCTCCATCATCTTGGAGTAGTTGTTTAGGTGTAACCTTCATCCTTTCACACAAAGTGTTTAACAACGTCATTGTCTGATTATGATTTATTTCGGATTTGATAAAGTTTTGCCCGAGCTGTTGTTCTATTCGACTTTTCGTATCCTATAGCTTCTTGATATCATCGGAATGTCCGATAACCTTACTCTTGATATCGACTAATTTTTTGTTGAAATCATCAAAGTGGCTAGTAATCCTATTTTCCAGATCAAATTGGTCATTGTCATCAACGACATTGAACGAGTTTGTGGGATGTATATTTGTCCAGCAGCTTAAATTCCTTTCTTAACTTGAACTAATTTTTTTATATAAATATATAATATATATAAATAATATATTTAAAAAATAAAATTATATAATTAATTCAGCGATTAAATTAAGTTATATATAAATTAACTAATTAAATTTTAATTATATAGTGTAAATCGGTTGGACCCGCGTTGTATTCGACCTATGTAGTTGATCCGACTTGTCCCGTTGACTGGAGACACACTATTGATGGTCGGAATAGCAAAATTTTTTTAACTGCGGGTTCTATCGCTGTCGGGTGGTGGTGAGACGGCAGGACTTGCCTGTGGAGATAGCGGCGGCTGGCGGTGGTGGTGAGACGACAGCACTTGCTTGCGGAGATAGCGGCGGGTGGCAGTGAGACGGCAGGATATGGCAGAGATAGCGGTGGGTGGTTGAGACGGTGGGACAACGATGGCAACCCGTGCGGTTGGGATGATGACCGACGAAGAACAGCGGAACGTAATAGGATCAGTGTCGAACAGGTGCAGGGATGGTACCCGATGGCTCAACAGCAGCAGCGTCTCGGGAGCGAACCCCTTGGATACCAAATGGCACAAACGTGCTCAATTATTCAGAAAGAATCATGTTTATTATTAAAGATAGAAGATGTTTACAATTTGAGGGAGGCCCCTCGCTATATACCGCTTTGGGTACCTTTTGGTGAATGGGATCATGCCCTTTGCCTAATAACTACTTAACTATCTAATTTTTTATATAACAGTTTCCACTGAAATGGTGAAAAGGTTGAGCTTAGAATATACAAGACATTTTCAGCCTTACAAGAAGTCTTGGCTTCAAACAGATCACAATGTCACAATGAATGAGCAGGGAAAATTTTGCCTCAGTATT
Organism: Pinus taeda; assembly: GCA_000404065.3. Classification (NCBI taxonomy): domain Eukaryota; kingdom Viridiplantae; phylum Streptophyta; class Pinopsida; order Pinales; family Pinaceae; genus Pinus; species Pinus taeda. The sequence continues at coordinate 73,410 of APFE030550909.1, forward strand.
GGAGACTATGAAAATGAGGTGACATGTGATGTCATACCCATGGATGCCTTCCATCTGCTTCTATGTAGGGCATGGTAGTATGATGGAGAAGCAATTGATAATGTGAAGGAAAATACCTATACCTTTGTTAAATGGTGAGGGTAATTCCCATGGCTCCCCATGAATGAGATGGAAGGGGAAAGTAATCAAATAATTTTCCTCTTTGCTGAGGAGTTTTTACGTAATGTTAAGAAATTGAAGGGAAGTTACATATTGATTTGTAGATAGAAAAAAAATTCATCAAGCAAGGAAGTGCCACTAGAAGTTAAGGCCTATAAGGAGCATAAGGAGATAACTTATGATAGCTTGCCTACTAGATTGCCTCCATCGAGAAAGATCTCCCATCACATGGATTATGGATCTTATTCTAGGAGGCAGTCTGCCAAATCTAGGCTCTCGTAGATCGAGTGCAATGGAAAATGAAGAGTTGAACAAACATGCGGAGCCTTGTTGTAATTACCTTGGAAAAGGATGGAGGATAGGCATGGATTCAAGGGCCATCAACAAAATTGCCAACAAGTATAGGTTTCCATTACCCAAAATGGATGATTTAATGGATCGTTTGAGTGAAGCTTATAAAAAGTTGATATCACCCAATTTGAATAAGAGAGGGTGATGAGTGGAAAAAGTATTCAAGAAAAAAAAAGGCTTGTACACATCATTGGTGATACCATTTGGGTTGACAAATGCTCCTAAGTACATTCACAATACATTCACAAGATTGATGACACAGGTGTTGAGGCCTTTCTTGGGGATGTTGGTGATTGTTTATCTTAATGATATGTTTATTTTAGCAAGACGATGCAAGGGAACTTGCATCATGCAAACAAGTAATGAGAAGTTTCGAAGAACTTAGAAGAGTGGGTACAAGTCAATTTGAAGAAAAGTTCTTTCATGCAAGAACTTGTTCTTGGGATTTGTAATTTGGAGGGAAGCATTGATGATGGGTCTAGAGAGGTGAAAGCAATTATGGAATGGACAGTTCCGAGAAGCATAACTAAGGTAGGAAGTTTTCATGGCTTAGTTCTTATGATTAGTTAATTAGATATTTTAGTGCCCTAGTAAGCCATTAATACACCACATGACAATAAAAGTTTTTAAATGGACAAAACCTACACAAAGAAGTTATGAACTTATGAAGAAGAAGGGCCCCAAAGCCCCAGTGTAGGTCTTCCAGGTTTTAACAAAGCTTTCAAAGTATGTTGGGATGCAAGTGGAGTCTCCCATGGCCTTCTTTTGTGAAAAGTATATCCTGTTTACAATCAGGAATTTTATTCTATTTGCAAGGTTTGAAGAAATGGAGAAATTATATACTACCAACAGAAATTGTTTGGTCCTTTGATCATGAAGCTTTGAAGTTTATTAGCAACCACGAAAATGAGTAAGGGTAGACACTTGAAGTGTGTACAATTTTTGTAGAACTTCTCACTTATGTTGAAGATCAATTCAGGCAAAGCAAATAATGTTGCAGATGCATTGAGCAGAGGAGTTTCTTTCTTCACAATTATGTCGGTGAAGGTGCTTGGATTTGAAGTAATCAAGGACTTGAATGAATTTGATCAAGATTTTGAAGAGGTAAGAAAGGTTTGCAGGGAGACATTATTGATAGATGGAACAACCTATCTGGACTACTTGTCGCAATATTGATTTTTGTTTCAAGGGAAAACAACTGTGCATTCCCAGAGGATCTATGAGAAAATTTGATTAGAAAGTGGCATGGTGGAGGATTCCAATTGTGTTGAAACTTTGGAAGAGACAAAACTCAACCCTTTTTGGAGGAAATATTTTGATATTAATGGCTGATTTTGAAGTTGGATGTTAGCAAATATGTTAAGAGATGCAAAATATGTGAGCTAGCAAAGGAAAGAAGCCCAAATACTAGTTTGTAGACGGTTTTCTCTGTCCCAAAGGCACCTTGGGAGGACTTGTCCATGGATTTTATTCTAGGTGTACCTCACACTCGAATAGATTCTCTAAAATGGCTCATTTTATGCCCTGCATAAAGACTAATGATGTGTCTAAAGTCTCCATTTTAATTTCAAGTAAATTGTGAGATTGCATGGGTTGCCTAGGGGAATCACATCAAGTTTCTAAAACCATTTTTGGAGAACTCTTTGAAAAAAATGGGAACAACACTGCAGTACATTGTATCCTGGACTGAGTTGTTTATAAGAGTTTGGGAAATTTATTGAGATGTCTTGAATGGAACAAGCTGGGACAATACGAGTTGATGTTTCCACAAGCTGAGTTCACATTCAATAGGCTCCCAAAACATAGACTTTATAGAGCTAAATATCCCAGATCCTCTCCTATAAGGTACATAACTCAGTCATCTAGTTTACAAGACTTTCCCCATTCCATATTGTACATGGGAAAAGTCCCAAAGAATCGATGGATTTAGTTGAGCTGCCTTTAAAGGAGAGCAGAAGTAATGATGCAGATGCATTTTCTGAATAAATGCAAAGATTGTATGAACAGGGTAAGAAGCCATATCAAGAAAGCAACCAAAGTTACAAAGATAAAGAAAATTAATCCAGAAAAAGAATCATTTGAAGTAGATAATGAAGTAATAGTGCATTTGAGGAGAAAATAGTTTACTGCTTACACATAACAAACTGAAGTACAAGAAGATTGGACCCTGCAAAAGGAAGTCCTGTGATAATGCTTATGAAGTGGAATTGTCCAAGGATTTGAATATCTCTAAATTTAACGTCGCACGTTCATATGAATTTAATGCACGTGCAGAAGAATAGAAGAAAGTTGAAGACCGAATATCACATCTTCTAGTGAACGAACCATAGGAAATTGTTGAAGTACTGGATGGGAAAATAATAATTACCACTACAAGATGAAGTTACAAGCAATGTTTGGTGATATGGAAGGATAGAACCAGAAGAACCCAGTTGGGTCTCAGAAGCTGAATATCACTAGTTGTGTTCATCAATTTCCTTCCATCTGAGCTTGAAAATGATAAAATCATTTTTTCTCTGAGAATGAGACGATGATACAGGAGCATCTAATTCAAGTGCAAAAAACTAATATATTATCAGTTGACCATGTATAGACCAAAAGTAGTTTTACCATATCCTCATAAAGAAGGAATAATTAGTTATCTATCTCTAAGTGAACCATGAACTAAAAAAATAAAAGAACTGTAGGAGACTAAAAAGTAGTGTTACGATACCCTCATAAATAGGGAATAATTGTTTGAGTGATCTATCTCTAACTGCATCACCAATGGTTAAAAAACAAAGAAAAGGACTCTCTTCGGGAGTTGGGATGGATTGGACTACTAATGCATAAGGAAAACCTACAAGTTAGTTTGGGGAATTAAAGAATTTTATATTAAGAAATATTTATATATATGACTTTGTATATTACTGGATGGCATTCCTAGAACTTGGATGGGAAGGGTAATAATTACTCCTCTCCACCACACCAGCTAGACCAGATTGATGATATGACTTTGTACTTTTACTTTAATGATAATAAAGCTTTCCTATTTCTCTTTTGGACTGTTTGGGGAACAAAAAAAGTTTTTTCATTCTTCTTGTTTGTGCATCATATTGCGGTGCACTGTGATGGCTGTGTTGTCCGTTGTGGTTTAGGCAACCCCTGATTGCACCAGCATTCAACTAGCCATCAAGGTTTTTTTTTGGGGATATTAAACTTATTACATAAAAAGTTATATTCAATTTAGATGGAAACATTCCTAAAATAGGTCTTTAAGGACTTTCAGAAATATGCAGAATTTGCAGCATTTTAGTCCACCTTTAGTGGCTTTCACATAAATTTTGAACTAGAAACAGGATGGCCCCAATAAATATCTTAGTGTGTTTATGATTACACTCAGGAAAGAGCAAAAACAATTAAATCAGACAATGGTTTATTCTACCGGTCAGTTCAATCCTCCTTTCTTTGGTGTTTTTGAACAGACGAAACCTCATAAAAGAGTTTACACTGTAAAATACCCAACGATAGCAAAGTAAACAACAATAACAATGTATTATTAACTTATTTTGATGTGGTGTCCGAAGTTTCGGGTGAACACTTCACCCATCTTCAGGGACATAAAACTCAGATCTGAAGGGTTCACCTGTAATGTGAGGCACCACATCGAAATAACACAGTGCTCCAAAAGCTCCTATCATAATTATGGACTGTGAAAATCTACATACAAAATTTTTAACAATAGAAATGTTTGGTGATCATACCAACACATGTAACCCAGTAACACTTGCAAAAGAAGTGGCAATAGAAGCACTGGAAAGTGCAAGCTCTCCCAAATGCCCCACCATCATAACAGATATCACCTGCAAGCAATACTGCAAAAGATTCACTCCAATCGTAGGTCCTGCTATCCACCAAATCTTTTTTACTTCCTCCCATACAATCCCTGCAGTGCACTTCACATCATCTGAAGGCTCTACTTCATAAATACCAGACTTGTGTTCCTCACCACACGGGGAAAGCAACCGAGTTTCCTCAGCATTTTCACTTATAAGTGGTTGCTTCAACAAATCTCTCTGATTGCTATCTGAACAAGGTCTCTCCATGACTCTTTCACTCAAATATGTTCTACCAACTTAGGAGTCTAAACTTGAGAATAATCTATTGCCACTGTAAGAAACTATAGTCAACTGTCTCAGGATCAAGATTCTATATATAAGCATGTAGTGAACGATAGAATATTGTTTCCTACTTAGCTAAGAGCAATAGCTGCTTTACTGATGGTTATCCCATATTGAAAGATTCTTCTATGGATCATGATAGATTATGTTGCAGAACCGACCATGAGAGAATGAACTCCAACCATGTAAACACAATAACGATCGGTCGATTAAGTATTAGAGAATGAATCACAACCTTATAAACACAGTAAACACACAGCCAGAGACCAGTTCTTGTAAAGATAGCTTGTCAACAGGTAAAACAGCACGTTCTTAGAGAGATTGACGGCCAAAGCTATTCAAAGCTCAAAAGACGAATAAACATGATGCAGGGCGGATTTGAAGCAATTTTGCAAAAAAAATGCACTTTCCAAAATGTCATGTGGAATATTGTAGTGATACAGTCTCAGAAGCAAAATTTGTATTAAATTTATCACTTCACTTCAATATTTCAAATAAAATTTCAGAGAGATATATAATATTGTCAAGATTTCACAGAGATAAGTATTTGATAGATATAATATCTATCAATAAATTAAACGAGATAAAGTATTTGCAATTCCGTAGACATTTTAAAATTACGTCAACCTAGAACAAAACAAGAATGGCAAAACAAAGTTCATATTGAATTCGGGGTGGTGCTTATCGATGCTTCGATATATGATAATTAAAAAAGGAAAGGAAAGGAAAAGGCTGTTTGGTTAGATGACACCGTATAATTATCAATATAGATTCAAAATAGTATGGTTTAATAAAAGTTGATAGGTATGGATTTAAAGAAGCGTTATGGTATTTACTATTATGATATTTTATTTGAAGTATAAATTATTTTTAGAGTGCTGTTATTTTCATTATTAAAATTGTATTTTTGAATGTTAAAAAAAGTATATATGAGACAAAATAAAAAATTTAATCATATAAATATATATGAAGTTGATATGACAAAATAATTAATAAGACATCGAAAGTTTAATTAAATCTCTTATTTTTTTTTGAAAAATATAAGATTTAAATATCTGATTCACACATTTTTTTTACTTCTAATTACTTTACAACATATTTATTCTTTTTAAATTATAGTGGACAATATTTTTCTATTTAGAACATAATTTATTATTTTTATTTTAAATAGACACATATAGACCCACAAACTTACACATCCCCTCATATTGGGATGTACTTTACAACATATTCATTCTTTTTAAATTATAGTGGACAATATTTTTCTATTTAGAACATAATTTATCATTATCATTTTTATTTTAAATGGGCACGTAGAGATCCACAAACTTACACATACCCTCATACTAGGATGTAGAATAAGCCTCTAGGCTCAATGATACATGGTTAACATTAAAAAAATATCATTTACTATAATTATTTTTAAAATATTAATAATAATAAATAATAAATTAAATTAATATATGTGAAGTATATATACATTTATAAAAATATCTTTATGGAGATTTATCTCATTGTTACCATAGAATCTTAATATGTAATTAGATTTTCTTACAATACCATGTATAAATGTCATGGTTTATTAATCCCATCTCAAAAAACCATAACTCACTTAATATGAAACTTGTTTATATAATTTTTTAAATTAACCAACATAGATATATCTTAAGTACAAATCTAATATGAGTTGAAAGGGATCAAATTTCTTCATGTACAAACTTTTTTAGAGTGTGAAATACAATGTGTTAGTTTTCATTGTTTAAATTGTATTTTTGAATGCTATATAAAGTATATATTGGGCCAAATATATGTTTCAACCAAAAAAATTTGATTTTTTTTAATGGTATATACATAATTTTTTTTTTTTTGTAAATGATATTAACTTATATTAAAATATTTTATTGATAACCCATATTGAATATTTTTTTATATACAACATTAAAATATAATGTCTTTAAGAATAATCACATCATTAGGATTTGACCGACATATCGAACCAACCATTGTGGTTCATCATCAGGACAAGGCGAAAGAAATCGTACAATCTTCAGGAATAAATAGTAAGGATGCATCATTGCACCAAGTTAGCCATTGAAAACGAAATACGCGCAAACACAGAACCAATGATGCATCCCTACACCTTTTGAGAAACATAAGATTAGAGTTCTTCTTAGTCACTTATAGTCACGCTTGTTCAAATTACTGAGACTTATTAGCCATTTCCTTTCGGTGTAGGGTAATAATGTTAGATCTGAGACTTTTGTGATCAATATTGTAGATAAATGTCTTTTGGAATAATCACATCATTAGGATTTGGTTGACTTTTTCGAACCAACCAATGTGGTTCATCCCCAGGAAAGGTGAATCACATTGGTTGGTACAATTTCTTTCACCTTGTCCTCAAGATGAACCACATTGGTTGGTTCAAAACGTCGACCAAATCCTAATGATGTGATTATTTCGAAACACATTTATCTACAATATGGATCACAAAAGTATCAGATTTAAAATTATTACCCTACACAGAAGGGAAATGGCTAATAAGACTCATTTGAACGAGTGCTATTACAAGTGGCTAAGAAGAAATTTGATCTTATTTTTCTCAAAAGGTGTAGGGATGCATCATTGGTTCCTGTGTCATGATGCATCTTTACTATTTATTCCTGAAGATTGTACGATTTGTTTCACCTTGTCTTGAGGATGAACTACATTGGTTGGTTCGAAACCTCAACTAAATCTTAATGATGTAATTATTCCGAAACACATTTATCTACAATATGGATCACAAAAGTCTCAGATCTAACATTCAAGTAGTTCATTTGAATCTCTGGTTGAAATATTTTTGAAAAATATTAGATTTAAACATTTTACTTACATTTTTTTACTTTTAATTACTTTATAACATATTCATTTATTTATTTATTATAGCCCATATTATTTTTCTATTTAGAGCATAATTTTTATTTTTATTTTAAAGACGTTATTGTCAATTCAAGTGAGGGAGGGACACTCATATTGGGTTGTAGAATGAGCCTCTAAGCTC
>APFE030550909.1:81142-127246 GCA_000404065.3 Pinus taeda
ATCAACATAGTTACTATAATTTCTAATTTAAAATTTCAAACTAATGTACACCATTTAAAAAATATTAAAATTTAAAAACCAAATCATAATTTCATGCATTAATATATTAATTTAATAAATTTATAATATCCATACCCAAATTTCATCCTTCTACCGTAACGTTGCTACACATCGGCATACTCCGGTGAACAAAATGAAACTCCATAGCGTCAAGTCGTCGAGCTTGAAACGATCTATAACAGGCAACGATATTATTTATTATTATTATTATTATTGTTTTCACCGTTCACTCAATCAAACTTTTTCGCGAAGTCAGTCAAACAAATGTTTTTCAAAAAGAAAAGGCTTACGGCGAGCCCGCGACCTATTCTAAAAAGAATCTGAAACCTGTCAAAACTATCCCCCTGCCTGCGGCAATCAAGCTTGATAGTGTTTATCTGGCCGACTGCATAGAAAGCCTCCAAGATTGTGCCTTGGTTGGCCGATGGCACTTCCCAGAGATGGATGATACCATGATGAGAACCTGGCTCGAACGACAATGGGAACCTCTGATAGGATATGTTCCAATCGTGGCCACATTGTTGAAAGAGTGGTATTACTTTCATTTCCTGAGTATTAGCGATCTGGAAACCATTCAGAATAGGCCATGGGTGTATGGAAGGAATTTCCTGGTGCTACATAAGTGGTATATGGGTTATAACCCATTGAAAAATACTCCTACTAACAGTTTGATATGGGTTAAGCTTCCTGGGCTACCCCTGGAGTTATGGTCAAAGGAAACCTTGACGGAGATAGGAAATGCCATTAGAACATGTGTTTATGTTGATCCTAGATCTTTGGGAGAAAAAGATAAGCGTGTGGCTTGGATACTCATAGAAAAAGCTTACAGAGGGGGTTTCCCGGACCACATCGAGATTTTCTGGATGGAGCTGAAAATAAATCAGAGGCTGGACTTTTGGGGAGTACCCTTCAGATGCTTAGCATGCCACCGGATGGGACATTTAATCAAGAATTACACTCGTCGTCCTGTCTTAAATCCTCGAAAGCATCATGGTTTTCCCCGTTTTGCAGCAAAGATTTATAGGACAAAGTCCCCATCCCCGGGACTAGAGAATTTATCAGCTTCAAAAAGCCTGTCTCCATTGGAGACAGATGATCAACGAAGGGTTAGTAATCTTGAAATCCAGCAACAAACTCCACCTCCCTTCAAGATCCCAAATCCGCTGGACATTAGCTCTCCTTCAATGCCTCCTCTAGAACCGACCTCTGACCATGAAATCCCTCTTCCTCCCCCGGTCCCCCAATCCTTTAAAGATTCCATCAAAGAGACCCACGTTACCCTCATCCCATCTTCCTCCTCATCTCCAAAAAAAAATAAGACTCCATCTGGAAAAAGAAAAGAACCTATGGTTACGGCTACCCCTTTAAACTCCCCAATTTCCTCCCTCACAAACTCTATTGGCAGCAACTTGGATTACCTTCTGAACAAAAAATCGCTGGAACTGAGACCCCTCACTATTCACAAGCCGGGGAAACAATCTTCTCCTCAAATTAGCCCAAATTCTGCAAAAAACATTATTGTGAGAAAAAAAAATAATAGGGGTAGTAGACATCTCAGGGGGAGGGTCGATGGAGCAGGCAGGGGAGTCCGTAATCTCTCTCTTATAGATGTCCCTATCATTGATATGACTGAAGAAAGGCCTCTTAGAGCAAGCATGGCCGAAAAGGGTCTCAAATGACATTCATCATATCCATGAATGTAAGAGGTCTGGGGGTAGACCAAAAATTCTTGGCCCTAAAGAATCTTTTCCTCTCAGCAAGTCCTAAAATCATATTAATCCAAGAGACCATGCATAGCACTTCTGTGTTAATTTTCTATTTCAGGAAAATGTTTCCCTTTTGGAATATTACCGCTTCGAAAGCTAATGGCCTTTCTGGAGGCCTAGCAGTCTTATGGGATCCGTTTTGGATCAGAGCAAAGGCATATAGGTGTTTGGCAGGGATTCTAATCTCAGCTCAAATAAGGGGAAATGACTGTCCGATCAACATTCTAAACATTTATGCTTCTTATAAAAACAGATTGCCATTATGGGAGAAATTATTTGCTTCAGAAATCTTTGACATTGAATATTTGATGATTGCAGGAGACCTAAATGTAACGTTAAACTTGGATGAAACATGGGGTATCAGCAGGAAGAAGGATCCCATTGCATAATGCATCAAATATGAGCTTCTAAGCAGGAATCTTGTTGATATTAACTCGCCCAAAATGCTCCCGACTTGGGAAAACGGATGGATCAATGAGGCCTATATAGCCAAAAGACTCGACAGATTTAGCCTACATGCTAGTATAATTGATAGAATGGGCATGCCATTCTCAACAATTGAGAATGTGTTCATATTAGATCATAGACCGATACTTTTAGGCTGGAGAGAAAAGGGGTTTAGAAAGGGCTATTCATTCAAATTTAATAGGACATGGTTGGAAGACCCGACTTTCAATGATCTTATTATAAGAACCTGGAAAGAGCTGTCAAAAACGCAAAATATTCCTCCTTTTTTGACTTTCAGAGACAAGATGGACGCCATAAGAAAGGTGGTAAAAGAATGGCAATTTAAGAAAAGGAAAATGAATAGAACAACTCTTTAGGAGATCCAAAACGAATTGGACAACACTGCGGGATTCCTGGCTTCTCATCTCCTCACTTTCAAAATGAGCTGCCGAATAAAGGAACTTCAAAAGAAAAAACTAAAAATCTTAGAACAGGAGGAAGCCTTTTGGAGATTAAAAAGTAGGGCGATCTGGCTTAAGGAGGGGGACAAGAACACAATTTTTTTTCACAAATTTGCTAGTTCCAGGCGTGAAAAAAATTCTATATGGAAAATAAGTGATGGAAGAGGTTTCTTATACTCTCAACAGGACATTTCAAACGAGGCTGTAAGATATTTTGAAAATCAGTATAAGAGAACTGTGGACTGCAGGTTCCAAGACATATTATGGGGCATTAATTTATTTCCACAAATGTTCGATGATGATCTAAATGATCAAATTTTCTAGCCGGTAACCAAGGAGGAACTGCTACAAACAATGAAATCTTTTAAAAGGGATAAGTGTCCAGGCCCAGATGGTTGGACGATAGAATTCTTCATCCACTTTTTTGATATTTTAAAAACTGATCTGTTAAGGATGGTAGAAGGATCCAGGGTATCTGGCAGCATCAACCAGAAAACTTCCTCCACCCATATAGCCCTCATTCCAAAGAGAGGAGAAGCAGAATCCTTCCAAGATTATAGACCGATATCCCTTTGTAACATTTCTTTTAAAATCATTTCGAAAATTATTGCGGAAAGAATCAAAGATACTCTTTCAAGGTTCTTAACACTGGATCAGCACGACTTTTTAAAGGGAAGAAATATCCTGGACGCAGTTGCAAACACACAAGAAGGTCTGTTTGCCATGCATACAAAAAAAATTGATGCTGTCATCTTCAAGATCGATTTCCGAAAGGCATACGACTGCCTGGAGTGGGGCTTCATCAGGTGTTTACTTGCAAAGATTGGATTAAGGACCAACATGATTAACTGGATCATGGCATGTGTTGAAAAGGTGAATTATGCCATCATTGTAAATGAGATTCCATCTTCTTATTTCCTAGCTGCCAGAGGGCTTCGCCAAGGCTGCCCCCTATCGCCCCTTTTATTCATCTTGGCAATGAATTCGCTAAGTCTCCACATCAATAAGGCAGTGAAGGAAAACAAGTGTCGACCACTGAAAATATGCAGGAACAATTCCATCTCACATAACTTATTTGTAGATGATATTCTTATGTTTGGTATGTTGTGCAGGCTAACCTGGTTATGTTTTTATGACATCCTTAAAAACTTCCAAAAAGCTACAGGACTGCAAATTAAAAAATCAAAGTTAGTAATCTATCATAATGACACCAATGAGGAAGCAGTGAAATGGTTATCTTCGCTTTTTGGAATAGAGGTGAAATCCATAAAGAATGGAATAACATACTTGGGTTTCCAGCTAAAGGCAAACAGATATTCAAAGATCCACTGGCAATGGATTTAGAAAGATACTACAAAAAGATATCAGTTTGGGAATACAGGTGCTTATCATTGGCAGGGAGAGTGACTTTGGCTTAATCGGTTTTAACTCAACTCGCAGTATACTGGGCTCATTTATTCTTTCTACCTGTAAGCATCATTCAAAAAATGAATAAGCTAACTGCGAGTTTTATATGGGGAGGCCAATTGAAAAAAAGGCAATTTCACCTCTCCAAATTATCTGATATCTCTTTGCCGAAGAGCATGGGGGGATGGGCTCTGCTGGACTTGCGGACTTTTGGAAAGGCACTTCTATGTAAGTTTTTGTGGAGAGGGATTTATGGAGAAGGACCATGGAGTACCTCAATTCAAAAGAAATACATGGGTAGCAAGGATATCTCACACTAGTACTTGGGAAAAATAGGTTCCTCTTATGGGTCATCGATATGGTTGAGCTTCGGTGAGATAAAAAGTTATTTTTTGAAGAATTTAACATGGTGCTTCCAATCTGGTAGCAAAATCCTTTTTGGAATTGACCATTTTCTGAGCAGGGTCGAAGAGATCTTGGTGCCTGAAACTTTAATAAATTTCTTCCACAAAAAGGGCTTTTTCTATTGGGACAGTTTGATTTTAGATTGGTAGGGATCGATTCCTTTATGGAGAGAGGCAGTAAATATGGGGATGCCAGTTTCTATAGCCCGACAATGGGAGATCATCAGGACATGCCTGAGAAACTGCAGCATATTCCGCTCATCGGAATCTGATTGTCTTATATGGAAGAGTTCAAAAGGTATTAACCTGGTTCATGTGAAGGATATTTATCAGAATATGTGTGGTCTAAAGGATGTGCCCTCCAATCCTATTTTCCTAATTGTCTTCTAGAAATCGGGATGCCTTTCCAAAATGATTTATTTTTCATGGTTGACCTTCCACAACAAAAATTTATTTTGGGAAAACTTAAAAAAGTGGGGATGGCATGGGCCAAGTATCTATTTAATATGCAAATCAAATGAGGAAAACAACTCCCACATGTTTTTAAATAGCCAAAGAACTCAACAACTGTGGCAATCTTTGGAATTTTTGTATGGAATCCCTCATACTTCACATGCTTCCACAAAGGAAGCGTTTTTGTGGTGGAGTGGACAAAAGGATTCATGGAGGTCGATAATTATTATCACCATCTGGAGCATTTGGAAATGGAGAAACAATGTTATTTTCAATGACAGAAAAGAGCCTTTCTTGGAAATTTTATCTAATATTGTATCAATCTATGACTCTTTGCCGGAAAAGCCTCATAAGCAAAAAAAGAGGATAAAAAAGAATATGTACAGGCTCACTCAAGTTTGCCAAGAGCGTATTTTGACGGAGCTGAGCACAAGGGTTCTTGTGGTTGCAGAGTGCACATAATAATGAGTGAAAATGTTCAATATCTCATCCATTGGAATGGGGGAAGGGGTTCCAACAACAAGGCTGAGGCGATGGCCATTGCTGGCCTTCTAAACTTTTTTTTTTTCTAGATATATAGGCAGTCTCAATTTATGGAGATTCCAAAGTAATGGTGGATTATGTATCAGGGAAACACAACATTTGCAAGCCCCACCTGGTAGGATGGATGGATAGGATCAGATTTTTCTGGAGAAGATTGGAAGGATATTCTATTCACCATATCAACAGGGCTTAGAACCAGCAAGAGGATCTTTTGTCAAAGGAGGGTCTTCATTCGCAACCAAGTCTTTGGTCTATGAAGGTAATGTCTGAAGGGGATATCTTCTCTATCCAGGATTTTTCCCTTCCAGACTTATAATTTTCATAGTTGCTGAAGCATAGGTATGCACTATTTTTTGTTCCTCTTTTTGTCCTATGGTACCTCTGAATATTGTTTATAAATGGCTGAAGTAAAATGTCAATTTACTATCGAGTACTTCTGTAAAGTTTTCCTCCTATGTCATCTCTATGAGAATTGCAGATTTTTGTTTCTAACTGATAGCCCTACGGCCTGTCGTTTATTTTGGAGAATTTTGGTTTTTCTACTGGGATTATGCTTCCCATTTTTTCTAGTCCTTCAAAGGTTTTAGACCTATATATTGGCCATATACAGATTTACATGCAAATGTACTGATCTGCTTTTTATATATCTTATATAAGACAATCTTGCTTTTTTCGCCCTTCAAAAAAAAAAAAACCTCTTGTCGTTTCATATGTCGGATTAAGTGGATTTCATCGTGGTGATGATTTAGTGCTATTAACTCGTTAATCATTTCAGCTGTCAAATTTGGATTTCGTGTCAAATTTGGATTTCGTGACTAGTGGAGCGAGAGATGGTTGGAGGACAGCTGGCTTGGACGTCGTCCAGCGAGAGGAACATTTATATATATGCATCAAATTTATATATATTATATATATATATATATATATAATATATATATATATATATATATATATATATATATTATATATATATATATATATATAATAATGTTAGTGTATTTTGCATAATGTTAATTATCATGTAATCAAAACCTATAATGGTTTTAAATTATAATGATTGATAATTTGTTTTTAAAGGGAAAATTGCCTAATGGTTTGGAATTCATATATTTTAGGGATGTAGCAGAGTACAATTTTTAGTATAAGTATAAGTTAATCGATAGAAGTGGTATGGTTTTTTTAAAAATAATAATAGTAGTTTCTGGATTTATTATTATTATGTTTGTTATAAATTTAATTAGAAATGGTTGGGTTGTAGATTTTAATTTTTAAGTATTATGATTGTTTTAGAAAATTAAATTTGGATAATGGAAAATTACAATTTTAGTAAGAAATATTAAACTATATGAAAATAATAAATTATTTATTAAAAAATTTAAATATTTTAAACATTTTATAAAGAGAACTATTATTACTATTATTGTTTTTAAAGCTAAATATAGTCACGATAAAAAATGTTACATAAACTAGGTTTCTCCACTAGTTGAAGAAAAGCATAATTATCCATAACTTTTAAAATTATTCACTTATTTTTAATAAAAATAAAAATAAAAAGATAACAATTATAACTAGCAATTGATAATTGGGAATATAAATTAGATTACATGGAGACCTTCATGGAGACATTTTTGAGTCATGTAATGGGAGTTAGGGAATTGTACACCACTGATTGGACCTCTAGGTTATTGGTCTCCATCTATTCATCTTGAGCCATACATGAGGTTGGGGGTTGTCGTCTAAACATATGGGGTTGCCCATTGTGTTCTCACAGAGCTCTAGAGCCCTCCTTATGTTCCAATGCAATCATTTTCATCAAGAACTAGAGAAACAACAATTTCTATCCCAAATTGCATTAAATCGCTGCAAGTTTCTCATTCAATGAGTGGATTCTATCAAAGATGTCCTATTGTTAAATTCCACTCCTCGAAGATTTGGGCAATGAGTGAATAATTTTCAATGATTCTTAAGAATTATTGTGACGAGTTCATGAAAAACCCCAAGTCCAAAACCTATCCCTCAAATTCCTCTTGAATGGATTTGTTAGATAGATTTTTGTCTTTTTCCTTGATAATGCCTTCCATTTTCTCCAATTTAGCTTTAATAGAAATAGGGAACTTATAATAAAAGATAAACGTGTCACTACTTGGGCATCTTTCTTAGCCTTGATGACATATTTACGCTCGTTCAAGACAAGTTCCTTTAAGGTGCAAGCTCTAGCTTTCTTTTTTACGCACCCCCTTTCCATGGGAATGTGTCTCTTTGTCATGATAACTAATTTCAAGCTAAGATAAAAAGTATATATAGTTATAAGTAGAATGAAGGGATGTTTGAGAGAGTTATCTCCCTTATTTCATTAGGGGGATTTTGAGGTCTAAAATAGGCCTCCTAAAAAAAATGTACAACCAAAATAAACTTTATAAGAACTAATAGGATTCAAGATGATGATGTCAACCATGGGGATGATTCACCATTTTTGGAGTAAAAAAAGTACAAAGATTAAAAAATAATAAAATAATAAAACTATTTTTTCAACTCGTATTTTCAACTTATCTCCCTAAGTTTTTACTCAAATTTCGAGTGGGAGTACTCGTTGGATGCAAAATTTAATTCCTCATCCAAGGAGTACCCATATTGTATACTTTTGATGGACTCTACTACACGAAAATGAGAAATACATGAAAAATTGTGATTGTAATCACGTTTTTCATATATTTCACACTTTTCATGTAGCAAGGTCCATCGAAAGTATGCAACATGGGTACTCCTTGAATGAGGAATCAAATTCTGTATCCAACGAGTGTTTCCTCCCAAAATTTGAGTAAACCCATAGGGAGATAAGTTGAAAACACGAGTTGAAAAAATAGTTGTATTTTTTCCTTCTAAACTTTGATGATGTAATCTAGTCTTATTTTTTATTATTTCCACTATTATCTTATAATTTCTTTTGGAGGCCCATTTTAGACCTCAAAAATCCCCTAATGCTTAAAGGATGTTTGAGAGAGCTATCTCCTCTACTTCTTAAGGTAGTGGAGGAGTTTACAAGACCAACCAATTTACCCCTAGCTCCTTCTCACTCCTTAGAGTAATGCCACAATAACATAGAGCAAGGCAAGGTGCAACCACATCAAACCCATTCAACCAACCTCAGTGACTTGTTGTGAAATAATAGAGAGACCATTTAGAGAGAAAATAGGGGGGAGACTGAACGAGGGATGAGATTGACCAAAGTAGAGAGTACCCAACCGTGTAGCCTCACTGGGCAAGCTTGTATGTGAAGCCTGCAAGGGTTTCAAGAGACCATTTAGAGAGAAAATAGGGGGGAGACTGAACGAGGGATGAGATTGACCAAAGTAGAGAGTACCCAACCGTGTAGACTCACTAGGAAAGCTTGTATGTGAAGCCTTTAAGGTTTTCATCCTGTATTCACCCATCATATTGGGTGTAGAATGAGATACTTGACAATTGATAGGGCCTTTTCAATGGAATGCTCAGAAGACCATGAAGCCATAGATCCTTTTTATCTTTTCCCTGCAAACCTGCCTTTTTTGGAGCTGCAATTGACTTCCTCAAACTATATGCTTCCATCCCTAATAAAAGTGAGATCAAAATCCCCTAATTTTACTTTAATTGCCAACTTATTCCCGAGAGTTTACACTACATTCTAACTTTCAAATTTAAAAGACATAGAATAAAAAAACCTTAGTAGAAATTAAATTTTGCTTGATGGTAAAAAAACCTCCATTTTTATCATTCAATCCAATATCTGTACAAAAAAATTTATTATTTAAAATTTTATTTTATTTTATATTTAAAACTTTAAAATAAGTATATTTTTTTATTTATTTTTATTTAAATTATTCACCTAACATGTATATCTTTATCACATTATATATAATAGATAGTGTTTTATCATATCATTATATATATATATATGTTTTCCTCATAAAAAAAACATATTATATTGAAACAATTTATAATAATTTTATTAAACAAAATAATATTTATTCTTAAATAAATTTATTAAAAAATAAAATAATATTTATACTTAAATATTATTTAAAAACAAAATAGTATTTATGCTCGAAATATTGGATTTAATGCAGCAATTAATCTTATTTAAACATTGTATTCAAATAATTTCAGTATATTTATATTTTTATATAAATTATTTCATTTTTTTCTCTATAAAAAATATATAATTTCCCATATATATAAATATAAAATTGCGTTCAATGTAACTAGTTTTCTATGGTGGGGTTGGAAAATTTGTTATTAAACTCTATTACAATTAAAAAAATTTAGCGTTTCGTTCAATGTACAACGTTTACTGCACAGCTGTTGAAATTTTGTTTACAGAAAATTTTTCCAGTAAAAGAAAATAAACGTCTAATATTAAAATAGCTTTTAAAAGCAAAGAGCATATGCGAAGGAGCAAAAGTTCTGGAGGTTTTATAAGTCGATTGAATTTTTAAATATTTATTTTAAATTTATTTAATATAATGAAAAATTATTTAATGTGTTTTTTATGGATTATTATAATTATTTCAGTTGTTATAGTTTTTTCAAATATAATAAATCAAATTTTGCATTATTAAATATACAACCTATAAATAATTATCCTCACCACTAATTTAATGATTAAATTATGATAATTTTTTTTTACCATATAAAAAATACAAATATATTATATTATTTATCAAAACAATTCCTCTCCAGATTCCTTTTATCTCCAGATTCCTTTTATCTGTACAATGCCAGGAAAAACTAAATATATGTGGCGAAAACGCCATAGCACAGGAAAAGCCTGGAGACAAAGGAATAACTGTAGACTGAGTGATTTGATATACGAGCAGCACGCCAATAAAGTAGCAGAGCAAGGTTAGAAATATATTTGGATGTCCTCTTTTTGCTTTGACGTCTTCCAATGGATGTGCAAGGTTTTGTTTTCATTTCCTAAATTCCAAAGTCATGGTCAAACGAACACACTTTTTTTTAAGTCATGACTTGCCATGAAAGTAGATTGCGAGTGGGGCTGATCAGTTGTAGATTGCGAGTGGGGGTGATCACTTTCCTAGCAGATGGGAGATGGGGTGGGATATTTATATTATATTTAGATTGACAAGCAAACAATGCATGGAGGAATTTTTTATTTTTTTTCGAAATTTAATGGGAATTTTTATATTATTTGGAAAAATTATATATATCTATATATATAAAATTGAGTTGATTTATTTATTATTATTATTATTATTTTTTTACAGAAATGGATAATGGATATATTAGAAAGTTGGCTTGGAAGCGATGTCCAAACCCCAGGCGAAATTGTGGATCTTAAAACCATCTGGATTCAATATAACTCTTCCAGCGCCAACTCTTCCAGGATTGCCCTTTGTAGCCCCATCAAAAAATAGAGAGTGCCTCTGATGGTTTGCAATCCATCCCTAGAACTCTTTTGCTGTAGCCCTTATTTACCAAACTTTTGGGAGGGAGATACTCTTTGCCAATTTTTGGAACTGAAGATCAAGATAAGATCCCCAATTTTTATCTTGCTGGGTGAGATTTAAATCATCTTTATGGTCTCTCAGGGACTCTTTTAACTAGCATTTAATTTTAACTACCACTAGCTTGACATCCTGCTCGCAGTTTCTGAAAATCCTTTTGTTTCACTCAAGCCAGATTTGCCAGCAGGTAATTTTAGGGAGAATAAACCAAGTAGCTCTAATAATTTTGTTTTTTGGAGGAGGACCAGGGTACCTTTGCAGCCATTTGACAAAAAAATCAGCAGTGGAGGAAGGCAACGTGACGTTGGAACTCAAAGTTTCCTGCAGCGCGGTCCAGATTTGCAATGTAAAGGAACATTCAAGCATCAAATGAGAAACGCTTTCTTGATTTACCTTGCAAAGTCTGCACCTTGAAGAGTCGTGGAAGCCACACTTCTGAAGATTATCGTTTGTCAAGATTTTGGAATGGCATAACAGCCAATTGAAGAAATTGATTTTTGGCAATGAGGGATAATGCCATATCCCTTTCCATGGCTCTGGATTCGTGGCCACATGGGGGCGCTCACACAGCTTGGCGTATCCCTGAGCAACGGAATAACCACCAGCCTACACACCCCAACCTCTTGAATCCCTACTTCGCCTCCATGTTGGAGCCAACCCGTAAGCTTGGAGAGTAGTTCCTTGCATTCCATTGACAAATCTGGGGGCATTTCAAGTTTCCAGCTAGCCCAGCGTGAATCCTGCCAAACTGAGATGTCCCACAGGGAACGCAATCCAGCATCGTTCATCCAACTGCGCAACGCTTGAAGAGAGCGACAGTCTCCCAGCAGCTCATTGTTCATAATTCTGTCTGTCCAAAGGTTGATCCTTTTTCCATTGCCGGGGACCTAGTAGGCATGAGTATTTATAAGCAGACAGGCTTTGGAATAGAGCTTCTGGAAGGGCGTATTCAGGAGCGGCAGAGGATGGTCTAGCAGGAGCGCTTGCCCTTAAAGTATTTTTTCCAAAGAGCTAGATGTGCCCAGCCAGGGTTAGGAGCAATAATTCTCCAGATGAGCTTAGCTCCCATAGTGATATTTTGATATCCAAGATTTTTGAAGTTCAAGCCTCCTTCCAAGAGCGGTTTGGAGATGGAATCCCAGCTGACTATTGAAATATTTTTCTCATTTTGCTTGCCTCCCTTCCAAAAAAATTTCCGAATGATCTGCTCCATTTTTCTGAGAATGCCAGAGGGAGCAAGAAGAACATAAAACTAAAATAAGGGAAGACTGTTAAGGACTGATTTAATAAGGACATACTTACCAGCAATGTTGAGCCAGGAAAAGCCCCAGGCAAGCAACTTGTTCTTGAATTTCTCCAGTTGGGGGAGCCAATCTCCGTTGAAGGCTCTTTTAAGAAATACAAGAAGGCCTAGATACTTGAAGGAAGTCCACTTAGAGGAGGCTGTGAAACCAAAGGTTCTGGAAATGGAATTGAGCATGCTGGAAGTGGTGTTCCAACAATAGATATGGCATTTGCCATTGTTTAGACTGCTTCCCGAAATCATACAAAACTCGTCCATGACTCCTTCAAATCTGGAGGCTATAAGCACAGAGGCAGCTCCGAGTAACAAGGTGTCATCTGCAAAGAGGGCATGATTAATGTTTTTAACACCTCTTGCTATACAAAGCCCAACAATTTCTCGATCCATCATTTTTTTGTCTAAATAGAAGCTGAGAACAAAGGCTTGAAGAACGAATAGAAGGGGTGAGAGAGGGCACCCCTGCCTGAGCCCTCTTGTGGCTTTGAAAAAGTCAGCAGCTCTGCCGTTTACTAATGGAGCAATCAAAGGCTCTGAAATGTAGGCTCGAATCCAATTTATAAATTTCTCCCCAAATCCAAATTTGTGTAAGACTTTCAGCAGAAAACTATGCTTGACTCTATCAAAAGCATTTGCTAAATCGATCTTGACAACCATACCTTTTTCCTTGTGGCTCAAACTTGAGTGGATAGCCTCTTGGACTAAAATGAAATTGTCCACTATCTGTCTCCCTTGAATGAATCCTTCTTGGCTTTCCGGAATGACTTTGGGGAGGATGAGCTTAAGTATATTAGCGATGACTTTAGTAATCAGTTTGTAACCAATATTACATAGTGAAATCGGTTGAAACCTATTGAAGGTGTTGGCTCCTTTCTCTTTGGGGATGTGAGCAAGCAGAGTTTGTGCTGCCTCCGATTTTCTAGCAAGCTTGGGACTTAATAACCATTTTGTATAGATCTTTTTCCACAGTCGGCCAACAAGATTGGAGGAGTTTGGTTGTAAATCCATCCGGCCTAGGGGCTTTGTCTAGGTCCATGGCGAAGAGGGCATCCTTGACTTCATTCTTGGTGACTTTAGCTTCAAGAAGGTGATTCATTTCAACTGTAATCAAGGAGGGAACCACGTCAATCATATCAGAGATTTGGTCCAGATTTATATCTTCACTATACAGGCTTTTAAAGTGAAGGGAGGCAGCTTTTTTGATGCTTGCATTGTCTTTGTGAGTAATAGCGCCATCTTTGATTTCGGAAATGGAATTGGTACATTTCCTTGCCTAAGCTTGTTTATGGAAGAAGGTAGAGTTCTTGTCCCCTGCTTTAAGCCAAAGACCGCGTGACTTAAGTCTCCAGTACTTTTCTTCTGCTAGACAAGCCTTGTGATAGTTTTGTTGGAGCTGGGCTTCTTTGTCTAGAATCTCTTTAGTTATGTCGGCTATTTCAGCTTGGAGATGACGATTTTCCAGAATGTGTTGGAGATTTTTTCTTTTATTTGCTGGATTGGGCAGAGCTTTGGCCCAACTTTTTAAAGCCCTTTTCACTCTTCTGAGCTTCTCCTCCCAGACAAAAAAGGGGGAGCCTTTGACTGGCTGCATCCAGATGCCCTTAACTAATTGCATGAAGTCCGATTCCTTAGCCTAGAGCGGGCTAAATTTGAAGGGAATTGGACCTAGGTCAAGTTGAAACACCAGTTCCAGCTTGATGGGTTTTTGATCAGAAGTGCTGCATGGGAGGATATGCACTCTAGCCTCTAATCCAAGTAGAAGAAAAGAGCTTTGAAGTAAAAATCTATCCAATCTGGTAGCAATGTGGTGAGGGCCAATTCTTTTATTAGTCCAAGTGTACTTACCAGAGATTGGCTTGATGTCCAGCGGGTCCCAGTCTTGCATAAGGTCCTCTGCCCATTCCCTTGCTGGATCTCGAACAATGTTGCCTCCTCTCTTGTTTGCTGATAAGAGAGTGAGGTTAAGATCTCCTACTATGATGGTATTCTCAAGATTAACAAGATCTGCTTGGGTTCTTATGGAGTCCCAGCAGGCCTTTTTTTCCATAGTGTTCATGGGGATGTACACGTTGAAGAGACTGATAATCTCTTTTGAATCTAAGTGTTGCAATTTTAAGAGCAGCGAGTGAGTATTGAGGGTCTCAGAAACGACTGCGAATTTGCTAGCAAAGAGTGCCCAACCATTCAGAAGCACCTCGAGCTGAGATGGCTTTCGCCTCACATTTGTTCCAGAGTTTCTTACTTGCTTGAAGGAAGATAAAGTCTTCCAGTTTGGTCTCCTGCATGAGAAGTATGTCAGGAGTTTCTGTTCATTAAAATTCCGATGGCTTCTTCTTTGATTTTGCTCTCCATACCTCTATAGTTCCAGGAGACTATCTTCATCATTTGTATTTCTGGTTGGCTCCCTTGGAGCCTTGGGGCTGGTTTCTCGCCATCTTTGCTTTTGATGCTAGTAGCATCTCAAGGGTTGGTTGGCTGCCTTGGAGCTTATCCTTGAAAGTTTCCTGCTCTCTCTTTTCCCGATCTGATTTGCAGCCTCTTGTGGATCTCCTTATCGAAGCTTGGGATTCTCCTATTTCCCCTTCTTCCTCCGAGCAATCTGATTCATGCTCATCTTCCTCTACTTCGACAGTGTTTCCTTTGGAACTCTCAGCAAGGCTTGCCCCCTTGGGAGACATGGCATTTTCGGCATTTGAAAGGCAGCTGCTCATAATCCATCTTATGCAAATGGGTCCAGTTTCCTACTTTGATTTTGATGGCTTCCGGGAGACCCACCTCTAGGTCTATTTCTACGCAGATACGGGCACAATCATATTGATCTTGCTGTTTGCCCTATCTATGAATTTCCCAAGGGCATTTCCGATATGTTTCAACGAGTCCCAATTCCAGCAATGAATAGGGAGATTAGGGAGTCTGACCCATACAGGGACAGCCGTGGGAACATCGACTACAGGGTCGAAATCCGACGTCCATCTGTTGAGGTATAGGCCCTGGGGGCCCATGAAATAGGGGCCATTCTGAAAGATTAGGTCCTTGTCATCCTTTGAGGTGAATTCGAAGAGGAAAAACCATCATCCTAAGAAGTAAGAGGTGACACTGCTCTTGATCAGAGGAGCCCAATCCCTGTTACCCAGGTCTCAGTGGTCTTAGGAGAAGGCCATAGACCGGTGAATTGGCCAACGAGAGCCTGCTCAGCCAAGGAGAGGGCGACTTGAATCGGGGTCTCTGGCGGCAGGTAGATTTCAGGAATGTCTTCCAGCCTCTTGACAAACTTGGCTGCTTCATTCTTTTTCTTCTGTGGCAAGCCGGCCAAGAACCGAGAGAACGATTTGGCAGATGAAGGCGGGCTTGCTTGGGGCGAGCTCAGGACCTCCATGAGGGCGAGCGCGGCTTACTTGTCCCTCCCAGCAGTAGATGAGCGCTTTGAAACGCGGGAACTAAAAAATGATCGCAGAAAAGGAGGGCAGAGGGCCCAAAGCCATGGGCCATAGAGCAGCAAGGGCGCAGAGGCGCCGAGGCGTAGCTAGGGTTTCATGGCAGTGCTCCAGAGCTTAGCGATTTAAGATGTTGAGACTAGGATAATCATTCCCTTATTTATTATTATTATTATTATTAATATTATTTAAATTAAATAATATGATTGTATGATATTAAGTTTGTATAATATAAAAGATAGCAATTTTCGATAAATTAGAGAAGTTTTTTATTTCAAAATGATTGTAAATAATCATTATTAAATAAAATATATATAAGTATTTGTTGTTTCAATGATTTTTATTTTTTTCTAAACATAGATATTAATAGATATATATTGGATTTTTTTCACATTGATCCAAACTATGTGTGATACATTTTTGTGGCTTAAGTATTTTTTTATCGCTTAACTTTAAATGAAGAAGATTATCTAAATGTTGTTAGAGGAGGATAGATTTCTCGCTTCATTTTTGGCATATTTCAAAATTTCATGGTATTAAAAATGTCTTGGGTAGTTTAAAGATAAATATGGGGTGGGTAGAGTTGGGGTTGTTCATTGTTGTTTCATTTTTGGATGGGTATTTAAAGATAGATATGGCAAACCCCAAAGATTTAAGATATTATAAATGTCTTGGGTGGATATTTAAAAAAAGATGGGGTTATTTATTTATTCTCAAACTTGTGTTGAGATAGATCTTGGTAAAGATTTTCCATAAATTAAGAAAAAGTGCATTGGATCTAAATTTTAGATTATGAAAACATATTTTTCTATGTGGGATATGTCATCAAATCGGACATCTCTAAGATACATGTCCTCGTTTAAGATTTAGATTATCAAAACATAGACTTTTGATGTAAGATATTTCATCAAATTAGACATATCTAAAATACTTGTCTTTATTCAAGAACTTCTTTAAAAAAGGAAAATGGCCACCCTCCCAAATCCTAAAGATGGAAACCATATGAGCCCCCATTTTCAAAATGAAGAAGAAAGTAATGCAAAAAATTTATCGATAGAAAAGGTAGAGAAAGATGTGCAAATGGAGGATCAAAAAATCAAGGTGTAGATTTACAAAATTGCATGGATTTTCATGAAGTAAAAAATTAAGAGATACTTTAGACAAAGAGAAAGTTGTCCATTGAGACTCCATATAAATGAATGAAAATGAATCATGAAACAAAACATTTTGATTTAAAGAACATGATCCAATTCCAAATGTTAACTTAAAATTAGCTCTAAAAGATAACACTTTAGTGGGATGAATAAAGTTAAAAATTAGATTGAAGAAAACTTTCCTTATTAAAATTTGATTTTATTTTTTAAGAGTTTGTTTTTAAATTTATTCAAAATAATTATTTAATATTATTGTAGTTTCAAAATACTTAAGTACATATACAATTGAAATTTTATAATTTGTATAGTGTCTTATTTGAATTCTCTTTTATTTATTTATAATACATGAATTTTATAGTATTTTTTTTTGTAAATTCATTAGTAGATTTTTATTAATAGTAAAAAAGTTTACGTGTGACTAAAATTTACATTTCCACCATTTTCTTCTTGCTTTCTAGAATAGTACTGTTGATGGACGTGTCTGAAACTATGGAAACCAAAAGGATATAGGAATGAAGAACTGAAATTTGTACCTAGTCAGTCATGCTATTGAAAACTTAGACCAGTCGGCTATTAACAACTAGACAGGAACATTAGACTATGAACTATCTATCTCTCTCTCTCTCTCTCTCTCTATATATATATATATATAACAAAGGGGAAAAAAGATGACCAAAACCAAGAGAAACCCTTTTCCCTCAAATAAGCTAGCATCACAATTTCTCTTTGGACTCTTTAGTCCAAAATGATGACTAGTGATGTGGCCGATGAGCTGACTTGAGGGAGGCTTTAGCTGGAGCATTGATGAACATAGGTCCTTTCTGGTGCTCATTTGACTCAGTGTCTGAGTCTGAAACTACATAGCGTTCTATGCGAGACAACTAGACAACTATATCATCCAAGTTGTATCTAATGTCCCTGAGAATGCACTTGATGCCTTCCTAACCTGTAAAAATTTTATAGTTGTATATATGCTTATCTATTATGACCATGCTGAGAAGAGTTTCCATTTGATGATGATGAGTAATGGAATGTAGGAAATGGATCCTTCGCCTACGAAACTTCCCCAGTTCCAGAATCCACTTGAGGTTACTGCCTCCAATATCCAAGTCTGAAAAGTAAGCACGATCTCCAAATTCCTTGGCCTATAATTGAAGATTTTTTTTTTTATGTACCTCCAAGGGCGCTACAACGAAAAATTTGGCACAATTGTTTCCCAACCAAATAACCTCTTGTGTCGTGAGTCAGAGGACCCTAAGGCTCCTCCTCTGCGACTGGAAGCACATAACCTAGGTGACATGAGAATGATAAAATTGTAAAACAAATAGCTATCACCTATAGTTGAATGAATCTCTAGAGAGGACCTACAGACGAGACATAACCACGATGAATGAAGGTGGTATAGGAAGCATGAAGGAGACAAAATGAATTTGAAGTTTAAGTTGATGCAACTGTTGAGGACCCTTTTAAAACCATATAAAGAAGGTACCTGGGTACCAGACTCCACAAACCAAGACTGGACAAGGAAAGGAGATCCCTACAGGGTCCAAGTTTTCAAAAGCTTTCAAGGGGAGGACTGCAACAAGTTCAAAGGAGGGTGCAAACCCAAAATTGTGTAGAAAAAGGACAAAAAACATTGACTTGGAGGAGAAATAATGACCGTAGTATGAGACAAGAGACTACATAAATAACTACTAGTTGGTAGTATATGAACCCCCATTAACCTAACTTGCAAATAAGGACTGAAAACTAGTATACGAACCCCCGTCAACCCAACTTGCACAATTAAAATAATAATCCTAATTGGTAATGACCTTGGACTGAAAATAAGAGGACTCTTTGACTAGAAGAAACAATGAATGAACTTTGCAAACACCATGTATAAAATTGAGGATTATAAATTAATCGAGTAACCAACAAGCTCCCAACAAGAATGGAACACACCGAAGACCAGACTTTGAAAGATGAAGAAATAAAGCAGTAAACAATACCTCCACCCTAACGTTCGTTAACCATAAGAGCAAGGTCCTTGAAACAAATTCAATTGTGACTGTAACTACTATGGAACTATTGGAAAATTCTAGAGAGTGTGTTTGTAAACCAACCTCTCTGCCACTCTGAGACCTTTTTCATGCAAATATATGGCAACCCATATGTGAGAGAAAGAGTAGATAAGTCCATTGCTAGCCATATGTAGAGAATGCAACCGCAAGGTTTCGTTGGGAGACCATGAGCTATAATTTTCTCATTAATGAGCATTCCTTTGTTGTTAGACGAGAGAGAATAGGCATCCAGTCCACCCTGAGTGGGACAACCAATCTTTGAACTGGAAGAAAGGATGGAATAACTAGGAATTATACAACACGTAGGGGTTGATGCTCCATGTTGTGGGCATTTAAGGCACATCGAATATCACATATGAAGACATCCAAAAGATATAAGCTCCTGCCATGCTTGCGTCCTTCTCCACCAAGTGTAATGATCGTCACATCGAGTGTCGCCAACTTGTTGGCCACCCAAGTTTTATGCATGGTCATTATGACTAGATTGGCTAGAAAAAATTGTAGTCGGGGCTTGTTGCTGGGGCATGGCGTTGGTTGAACGGTATGGCCAAAAAACACCACCATCAGGGATTGGGACACCCACACTTAATTTATATCGTATTATACATCTCTTTAACTCCTCAACTTGCTTTTTCCCTTTCATCACCGACCAAGGTTCGTCTAGAGCTACATGGTCATTCATGCAACTCCAATTTGACAACACATCGACTACTTTATTGCCTTCTCGCCACATGTGTATTTGGATTACATAATCAAAATTGTCCAACATAACTTGTATATTACGCACCACTTCTTGTAGGTGCCATCTATCTATAAGTGTGTCTATTGTGTGCCCTTGAAGTAGTTTAGAAACTATTTGTATGATCAGTTTCGAGTCTCCATGAACTTGTATGAGGCAGAAACCTTCTATCATAGTTATGCGTAAACCTCTCTCCAGTGCCACAAATTTTGCCATGCTGTTTGATGAAAAACCACATGAGAATGCATAGACGTGTAGTGGATCTAGATTTGCATCTCTGAAAATCCCCCCCATAGCCTGGTAGACTTGGATTTCCCTTTAAAGATATTTCAAAACTTATCTAAACAAAGTGTGAAGAAGGGTGCATGAAAGTACTAATACCTTTTTCCTTGTATATATTGTTATTTGCAGGAGTAGAGACCCACATTTTGGGTGAAATCAAAAATTATTTTTCATTATATTAACATTAACTCATTTGTTTGTCCATCCTCCCAAGGAGCAATGGAAGTGAGAACTGTTTCCCAAATTATTTTAAGAATCATTCACCAAAGAGACGATTTTTTCCTGGCTTGCCCTTCAAAGATTATTATATTGTGTTCCTTCCAAATATTCCACCATGTAAAACCCAACACAAGATGAAAAGCTTTGAGACCACCAGATTCTTATACTTACGTTCATATCATTGTTCTAACCATGATGTTATGTGCATGGTAGTAGGTAGCGAGCATCCGAAAATTTGTTGAACATAATTCCACAGTCTCATAGAAGAAGGACAAGTGATGAGTAGATGCTCTATAGTTTCTTCTTCCTATATACACAATGCGCAATATGAAGGACCTTTGAAACCTTTTCTTCTCAAACAATCCCAAGTTAATGAATGATGCCATGCAATTTTCCTTAAGAATGTTGAAATGTTTGGCCACCCTGACTCTTTCCACAATTTATTCCACATTGTATTGTTATTGTTAGGTTGAATTGTGATTAACAATGAATAGACTTTGTTTAGGGTGAATGTCCCTATTGATTTGTGACCCCAACGTACAATGTCTTGTTTATGGGATATACATATCCTTTTGTGAACTAATAGTCATTTAAATGCCTCCCAATTTTGAAGTATTTGAGTTGATCCAATCATCCTTTTCCTTCCATTTCTTATTAAAAAATGTAGCAAGAAAGGGTCAATTTGACTTTAGCCTTAGTAAAATTGAGTAAATCGAATTTCCACATCATCAAGACAACTTGGAGGCAGTTAACTAGTGTGAAATGGCTCTTGTCACTCAGTTAGCTCAGTAAATTCAAGTTAGGGGCTTGGAGTTTAGTTATGCATGTGTTGATTGCTAAATTTTAGCAATCTAGTTCAGTTATTTTTAGTTAACTGATCTCTAACTATTGATAGAGTCAGTTGAAGGTCAGTTGTGCAGTGGGACAACAATCTAACTCAGAGATATGTTAATTAACTGATCAATCAACCCAAAATAGCTAATTCATATATGAAATTCGAATTCCTCAGAGGAAGTAGATGACACGGCAGTGTAACATGAGTTGTATACTAGTTTGAGTGTAGAGTTCATGCATGCAGTTAGGAGATCAATCTTTGGGAATTGCGCAAGAAAATAGGAGGAAATTACTATCTTTTAGGAGCTAATTTCCTCGGGAATTGCACAAGGAAATAGGAGGCTAGATGAGAAAATAATTGGATAAGTGTTGGCCATATTTTATCATTCAATAAAGAGAACAATTATTCTTTTGCAGGTTGTGCCCAGAGCTGGAGCAAGCAATTATAATAGTTTCTCTATTTAATTGATTAATGCAAAGAGACTTGAGGGGTTTTTCCTAGTTGGATTCCCCTAGAAATCACTATGTACTTGTGGTTTTTCTTGTTGCATGTCGATGCATGTTGTTCTAAATTGTGATTTCCACTCCGTAAATTAGTAGGGTAGAATTGTGTCTCTTGTTTTTTTAATTTGAAATCTTGAGTAGTTGCAATTTCTACCAAATTTCTACATTGCTCCCATTCTGGCACTTCCTGAGAATGCTTCCAGTAGTCTGCAACCTTTACAACTCCTTAAGATTGCATTGATTGCTTCATTTGATATAACTATTCATTTTCCTCCAATGTTGGGAATTGCTTCCATGAATCCTCCCAAAAGTATGTAGTCTATCCTCCTCTTATCTCCCAAAAAGCATGTTCACATAAAATATTTGTGTAATCTTGCGGCCAATTCCAAATACCCGAACCTTTGATATAGCCTTCAAATATTAATCTATCTTCCTATGTAAAGTTAGGCATATAATTTTGGGTCCATATTTGTTTATGTAATTGCGGGCCACCTTTAAACCAAATCCACCACAACTTCATGGCATATGTGAGGTTGACCAGTTAAGGATCTCGAATACCAAATCCTCTTGTCTGTTTGGGTGTGATTAGTTTATTCTAGCCCAACAAGGCCCACTTTTTGGTTTGAGAAGAACCTTTCCATAGAAAAATTGTCCAAATCGATCTTAATTGTTGAGAGACTATATTTGGAAAGGGAATTATTGAGAGCTGATAGTTGGGAAAGGCCTGTAATGCCGCTTTGACTAATACTAGTTGACTAGGGAAATTAAGTAATTCTAAAGGCCCAATTACTTACTTTGTGTCAGGTCTTCTCAATGAGACCTTCCCATGTTATAGCTCTGTTGTGGTATAAGACCAAATGAACTCCTATATATTTGGAAGGTAGGTGACCCATATTAAAACCAAAAGCTCTGATTAATTTGTTTTGTACATTGTCTCGACAATTGAAAAAGAAAATATTTGACTTACTTTTGTTAATCAGCATACCTAAGGCCTCCATGAAAAGTTGTAATTATTTTTCCACTCTTTTTGCTTATCGCCATGTAGTATGTGCAAATAATATGCCATCATCAACAATTTTTTGATGTGAGATCGACAAGTATTTACCATATAATCGAAGACCATGAATAAACCCTATTTCAGAAGCTTTAGAGAACATATGACCCAAACCCTCCATTGCTAAGATAAAAAGAAAGGGAGATAAGGGATCTCTTGGTCTTAACCCTAGAGAAGCTTGGAATATAAACACCGATGCACCATTATGAGTATGGAGATAAATGTTGATGAGACAAGAGACCCTACCCAAATGGTCCACTTCTCAGAGAAGCCAAAGGCTCATATAACATGATATAAGTATGTCCAACTTAGCCTATCGTATGCCTTCAAGAGGTCTAATTTTATGATCATAACAAGGCATTTGGAGCACTGTAAAGAGTGTATAATTTCTTGCACCACAATAATACCATCAACTACTGTCTCCCCTGCACAAAACCAGATAGATTTGTTGGAGAAAATAGGAGAGGGAGGATTGGTTTCAATCTATTAACTACCACCAATGAGATTTTTTTGTTCAATACATTACATAAAGCAACTGGTCTAAATCCATCTAGGTTATATGATTGTCCTAGATTAGGTGCCAATGAGAAGAAGGCGAATTTATTGATGGAAAAATTGATCCTTTCTATCTTGATTCCTCCGCTAACTCATGGATTTTCTCCCCTAAGAATGCCCAACATGCCTGAAAAAGGTTAGTTATGAACCCATCTGGACCTGGAGCCTTGTTATTTGTCATATTCATTACCACAAATTCTACCTCTGAAAAAGAGTTTGGTCTCATCAATTCTATATTCTGTTCATCTGTTATGATGCTAGGATGTGTTTTATCATTGTTTCTATAAAGTGGTTTCTCCTATAATTGTTTTTTGTGTATAAGTCCTGAAAATAGGTTACAATTTCTTGCTCTACCTCTTTGTGTTGTAGTTTTCTTGCCCCTTCCTGACCCTTGAGTGAGAAGATCTAATTATGTTGATGATGCTATGCCATGGAATTATGAAAGAATTTAGAATTATGTTCTCCCTCTTGCAACTATTGTATTCTAGACTTCTGTTTCCATAACATCTCTTCTTGTTTTCTTCGCTTCTCTAAATTTTATAGAGTGACTGCTTCTTCATTCAGTAACTCTGGAGACCGGCCCTTGAGGATAATCTTTTATTGTATGTTTGTCATTTTCCTCTCCAAGATTATTTTATCTTGAAATATGTTTCCAAAAATATCCTTGTTCCAACCTTTAACTGTGTATTTTAAGGCTTTTAATTTAAGGTGAAAAATATGCATGTCGTTCTTACCTTGGATATCAAATTCTGACCAGTATTGCTGCATTAGGTCTGCCAAATCCTTGTTCTTCAACCAGAAACTTTCAAACCGAAATGGTCGGTTGAGGGGGGCTTCCTTCAAGTCCATGTCGAACCTTATGGGCCAGTGGTCCCATCCCATGTAGGGCAATATCGATGCTTCCAGGAAAATATATCTTTGTATAATTTTCTCATGTACCAGAAAATGATCTAAACAACAAGCTATTTGGTATCCCCACCATGACGATTATTCTAGGTGGAGATCTCATTATTTGTCGTTATATCTATAAGGTGAAGATCCTCTATATACTCATCAAATGAGGCTGAAGCCTAGTTGGGTTACGTACATCTCATTTCTTTTTTTGAAGGGGTCAAATGAGATTGAAGTCCCCTTCGATGACCTAAAGGATGCTTCCTAGCATTTTTTTGAGTTTTTTCAATGTTTCCAAAAAATCCAACTTCTCCTTAACATTTGAGGGTCCATACACTTTTGAAAATACCACAACATCTTTGGTACCAATATATCTGAAGGTACCTGTAAGGATTCATTATGTAGCCATCCAATCATTAAATAAAAACTCTTTTGGATTTCGCCATACTGCTAAACTACCTACATTTCCTCTAGCATCCACCGACATTTGTTGACACCCTTTTCAACATATACCAACTATTTGGGACATTTTGTATGCTCCTAGCTTTGTTTCTTGTAATAATACAATAACTTGTTTCTCTTTATTTATCCGCTTTCAAAGATATCTATGTTTACCTCTACTATTGAGTCCTCAAACGTTCCAATATAAGATCCTCATAATGATGGATTATGGGGGATCAATGACTTCTTAGTTAGGTGAGGGCCTGTTTCTTGATTTTCCTCGCTTCTTTCTTAGGTTTACTCTCTTTTTTTTAGCATATCTTGTGAGCTCCTTGAGTAGAATCTCTTTTCCTTTATCTTTGAAATCCTGAAAAGAGCACGCTACTAGGTCTTCAATCAAGTTTCTTATTTTTGTTTTCCAAGCTAGATAAGCTTTGGAATAAGATTCTCATGCTTCAGGGGATAACACATCCAGGTCCTATTGTGCCCATTCATGTACCATAAGAACTAATTGTCTTTCTTCCTCTGATAGGGTTGTCTGATATTGTGACAACAAAGGAGTGACCTCCGCAAATCCAGGAAGGAAATATAAATCAAAATCTTCTTTCAAGTTTTCATCGTCCTCCAATTTTCTTTTTAGAATATTATTCTCAGTTATGATTTCTTGTGTTGTGTCTTCCATATTGATATCGACCTATTTGTGACTGTCTTCCTCCATACTCTCGAGAATCGTAAAGGGATTGATGTCTTCAGTGTCCTTTGGGTTTCCCATGTTCCTATTTCTCTGGTTGTGCTTTCTCTGTGTAACCTTAGTGAAACCCTCATTATGAACTTTATCCCTTATTTTTTGTTGTTTTCTTCGCAATGGACAATCTCTAATGAGGTGACAATGTTCATGGTAGAGTCGACATCTAAATGGGACATGTTCATAATCTATGGGTTGTGTCCATATATCTCTAGATATATGGACACAATGGATTGCAGTAACGATTGAGAGATATTCATATATATGCATAATCAGGGATAATACATATTTCCCCCCTTCTGGTCACTTCTGAAACTTTTATAAAAAGTCCTAAGGCATGCCCTATCCCTTATAGAATTTTTGGAATCCAAAAATCGACAAGAAGTGAGTATAACCTTACCCATACCAATGTTTCTTTGAATTCCTCTTTGTTTGGGTTGAAACATGCATCCTAATGTCTAATGTAGAGACCAAAATTGTTGAAAAAATAGGGTCCTCCTTGAAAGATCCTTGCTTTGTCTTCCAGATTTGAAAAGATGATTGTAAAAAATCCTTTAGGTTCCAAATGATGGTCCACCTCTCCCTTTGGTTGCCATTTTTTATGAATACATTTCTCTAGTTCTTTTTTTGTGGGACATCTTCCAATGAATTTTAAAATGAAGGCATGATCCCTCATGCACTTTCTATGGTCCTTTAGAAATCTAGTAGGAATAACAAACTAGGGTTTTGTGTGGATTTAGGGATATAGTTTCCCCATAAACCAATTTACCACTTCTCTCCCAATAATAGCAATGAAAGGAAGTCTTATGATCTCCCTTGGGGGTCCTTAATTCCTCAATTTTGATTTCTCTTACCAACGAGAATATTGTGGAAGGAGGGATGTCCCCTTCCTACCTTCAAATTCATTTGTAAACCCTCCTTCCTTGAGGCTTCCTTGACTATATATGTGTTGGGACAGGGTCCCATGGGGTCAATCTTGTAATATATTTTTGTTAATTGTGTAAAGTCTCTACATTTTGAGGAGCGGAGCACGAAGGTCGTAGAAGTCAAAAAGGGCTTTAGGAAGGTTAAAGCCCCTTATTTTGTTATAAGTTAAGATGTCTTGTGACCCACCCATGGTTCACGAACCATGGTATCGTAATGAAAGAAAATATATAAAGGAGTCACAACAATTCATAGGAATTCAGTTAGTCATTGAAGATCTATGTATGGGAAAGTGACCTAAGGTAAAAAAGTATGTTTTCTGTACTTAGGTGAAGGGGAAGGTTCCTGCATCTATGTGTGCAGAGACTTTGGTAAGTCTGTAGCTGAGTGTGTGGGCCCTTGCAGCTGTGTGTGCAGGGAAGAAAGAGTCTGTAAACAAATGATTGATCATAATAAATACTATTTTGGAGCTATATTTGTGTATCTGTGAATTTCTGTTTACTTATGCATTTTCTGTGTATTCGCTCTGTTTTTTGTAATTATCTAAAGAAAAATTTAATTGGTGCATGAAAGTAATAGATCTGCTAGTTTACTTAATGATATGAATGTTTAAGGCTATCGACGCAAGGTTAGAAGTTCTACTCCGTAAGTTATTGTACTTTCTACATTTTAAGGGTTAGGGTTCGCGAAGGTCAGAATAAAGCCCTAGAAGTAACAGAAACCCATCACATAGACCTCTTGATGTAGAAACTTGGTTATGTCATCCCTTTATACTGCTTCGGGTGAGACAACAACCTACCCTACTGGGGTTGTTGCCAAAAGGGCCAACAACGAAGGGTTTTGTTGGTTGGCGTAGCTAACTCTAAACTTGGGTCTAGACCCCCACAAGACAACAAATGGTTTCGTGACCACAGGGTGTCAGATGAACTCTGAATTAGGGAATAATCCGCACTGCTGATAATCAAAAAGGTCAAAATAAATAATCAACAAATCTTTGAAGAAAAGGCACAAATCCTCAAGGAAAAGGAGGAGGTCACGGTGCGAAGTCAGTAGCTGGAGGCTACTATTTCTCAGGCTTGTAGTGAGCGTCTAGAGCTCCAGATTTGAGCAAAAATGACCCCTGCATAGAAGATCCAGAAGATATCTCCTGCAGTAAAGGAGTCACAGGTAGAGATCGACAAAGTCAAGTTCGATCTGCAACTGCAAATCTCGGAGCTACAACTTAAGCTGCATCCCACTACACCTCCAAAAGTCCGAGAGTAGCGCGAAGATGCTATTAAAGAAGAGATGGACACTTTGGACAATGTAGTCAAGCGCTGTACTCAATTATTTGAACATGCCATGGAATTATGGACCTCGTTGTAGGAGGATCCAACTCTGCAGAAGATTGAGGGAGACATCAGAGAGAAGCAGAGGCAGTTCAACAAAATTAGGTTGACTATGCGAACATTAGCACCAGTGCAAAGGTTCACCCGATTGTAGGAGGGCAAGCTCATCCAGAGCGAAATTGATGAGCTGCGTTGCAAAGAAGCAATCATCTCTTCAAGCACACAACCTTGGGCAGATGAGGCCACTCAGTTGACGTTGTCAGTGTAGGGCAAGCTGAAGGCCATGCAACAGACACCGAGAACAATGGGCCTTGTAGTTGAAGGCCCAACCATAGAGAAATTAGTTGAAGAAGTCTGTCAAGCCGTCACACAGGGGACAACAAACTTGCAAGTTTTGAAAATTAATTTCAATGAGCTGCAGGTGAAGATCGAACCACCACTAATAGAGTGACGTGAGGACAAGTCACGAATTTGTGTTGGGGGTCTATTGGGACAGGATCCCATGGGGTCAATTTTGTAACAGTTTTTTGTTAGTTATGTAATGTCTCCACATTTTGAGGAGCGAAGCACGAAGGTCATAGAAGTCAAAAGGGGCTTTAGGAAGGTCAAAGTCCCTTAGTTTGTTAGAAGTTAGGATGTCTTGTGACCCGCCCATGGTCTGCAAACCATGGTATTGTAATGAAATAAACTATATAAAGGAGTCATAGCAAGTCATAGGAAGTTAGTTAGTCATTGAAGATCTATGCATGGGAAAGTGACCTAAGGTAGAAAAGTATGTTTTCTGTACTTAGGCGAAGGGGAAGGCTCCTGCAGTTATGTGTGTGGAGACCTTGGTAAGTCTGCAACTGAGTGCGTGGGCCCCTGCAACTGTGTATGCAAGGAAGAAAGAGTCTGTAACCAAAGTATTGATCATAATAAAGACTATTTTCAAGCTATATTTGTGTATCTGTGACTTTCTGTTTCCTTTTCCTTTCTTTGTGTATTTGCTCTGTTTTATGTAATTATATGAAGAAGCATTTAATTGGTGCGTGAAAGTAATAGATCTGCTAGTTTACTTAATGATATGAATGTTTAAGGCTATCGGCACACGGTTATAAGTTGTTGTCCGTAAGTTACTGTACTTTTGGCATTTTAAGGCTTAGGGTTCACGAAGGTCGGAATAGAGCCCTAGAAGTAAAAAAAACCCATCACATAGGCCTCTGGATGAAAAAACCTGGTTCTTTCATCCCCCTATACTGCTTCGGGTGAGACTATAGCCTGCGCTACATGGGTTATTTCCAAAAGGGCCATCAACGAAGGGTTTTGTTGGTTGGTGCAACTAACTCTGAACCTTGGTCTAGACCCCCTAAAGCTAAAAATATGATCTATGGCTACGAAGATGCAAAATTAAAATTCCCTAACTACACCGTTTGTAGAGATCCAAGTTCGAGACTCACCGCATTTCACCTAAGACATGTTCTTCTTTTTTGTTGAAATCCTACATTCAATTTAATCGTTTACCTAAGACTTTTATAGTGATTTTCATATATTTATATATTTTATTCTTCAAAATACACATTACACACCTCTCTACCAACAATATATTCATTTTACTTAAATAATATATTCATTTTACTTAATATATGTAGTAAACGATATCCATAAAAATATATGTTGCATTAATTTTATTGCAAATCTCACATATTCATAGATCTCTTTTTTCATATATCTAAGATAAACATTTTTTTTTGTAAATATGAACAAAATTTCTATTGATAGCTAGAAGTATTACATATGAAGTTACTATAAGAGCTTTTCCAAAACTTGAACATACCTGGCTACTAAGGTTTACATCATGCTGAGACCATAAAGTCAAAACCAGTTGTCAAAACTTAGCATAATTTACCAAAGGTGTCCACATGAAAATAACATATTGAGAAAGGACACCCTTAACCAAATATTGCAAATCCCGGACATACATCTTATCAATAGTAATAGTGTTTACATATAACGCCTACAACCGTAAAAAAAAACGAGGAGGATGAAATTGAAACTATATAGCAAGTAAAAACTACATAGTAAAGTAAACTATAAATTTAAACTGAAGTGTGAAAATTCCTTTCAACATGGACACTGAGCTAATTTATAAGAAGACCATTTTAGTTGAGAATAATTACTAGAAAATTTGGAGAGGTAGAAGCATGAGAGTTTCTCATGGTCATTTCAGAGTTTTCCAGAATAACATTGAGAGGCATAACATTGATAACTACTTCCTTGTTATGTTGAGCATTAAAATCAGTGTCTGAATCAGATTCTATAAAACATTCCACACAGGTTAACCTTACCACAATATCATCAAGGTTTATCTAATGTTCCACATTATGCATTTTATCTCCTCCTGGCCAACAAAGAGCTTGTAGTTGTCCACTTGCTTATCCCATATCACCATGTTGAGCAACGTCTCCATTTGACGATGATGAGTGATGAAACGAAGAAAATGAATTCTTCTTCTCTTGATTTTTATTTTTAGATTTGGTACCCATTTCACAGTGCTCCCACATATCTCTGAATCAAAAAAATATTTACAGTCTTCGAATTCCTTCGCTTCCAAATTGAGGATTTCTTTCTAACTTTAAGAGGGGCAACATAAAAAAAATTGGCTACAAACTCGCACCCAAAAAGTCATCTGTGCCTTGAGGAGGACATTGTTGATGATCCACCCCATCACATTGGTAATATTCATCGAGGAGTCATGAAATACCCGCAATCAAAATGCTTGCCTACAAAAACAAGGAGATGAACAACTTCCCAATTGTAGTGACAATAAGAGAGAAAACTCACTCTTATGCTGAGGAAAAACTTGGGTGTTAGACAGGAAGATAGAGCACAGTAGTAAGGAGGAAATAATTGGTACTCTTGAAAACCCTAATATGATAGTTGTGAGTGTATTCAAAGACCAGAAAGGGAGAAGACCAAGCCCAGATCTAGAACCAAATAGAGTAGGAGCCTGAATACCAAACCACATAAACAAGTATTGGAAGCTAAAAGAAACTTTGTATGGTTCAGACGCTTGCAAAGAGGCATGGGATAAGACCGCCATAAGTTTGAAGGATGGACTAGTCCCCATATTATGCAAGAACAACACAAAAAACTCTGAGAAAAGACCCAACTCAGGGAGACTACACTAAGAGAAACATTATCACAGGCGCAATTGCAATTGAGACATGGTGAGGGGTGAAAAAACAGGATATCTAGAAATTGACCTTTAGACACTATGACAGTTATGTGTCTCCTCCACTTAAGCTCAGTGGATGAGTCATGGGTCCAAAAAAGTAGTTCTCATGTAACAACCAAACAATCATATTTTCGCCACCCTATAAGCATTTGAGGGCTTATATAACACACTGTGCATATGGGAAACCTGGTATGATCATAGAAGGAAAGTAATCCATGAAACCTGCACAACCATGTCCAAGTGTTTCGATGGATCCTGAACTTAACAAATCCAAGACAATACCACATGTTGAACTCAGAAATGAGCATAAAACCCATGCCAGAGAAATCGAACCATGTAACCAATCCACCATTGAAGGAGTTCTCCATATCTAGGTCGACAGAAGGAATGATCCAGCTTGTGATCTCAGGATGTATTAAATCCCTACACCGAGGTTGAGGGCATTTAATATGGGATGTTCGTGATAGGTGGGCCTTTGCACTAAACCATGATTGTGCCACGTGAAAGACATGCAGGAAACTGTGTGGGACCAATTTCAATCCTTGAGGACTGCTAAAAATCTGCCCATTCCAATAACATGCATGTAATGCGTTAGTTTGGTCTATACGGCGCCGTGTTGTGTGACACATACTTGAAACCGGTTATACCCCTTATTGGAGATGGATTACTGGGAAAGCACCCCCATCGGGGATCAAGATAAACATTATACGCCTTTTGAAAAACACTATTCAATATACTAGCATTATAAATTGTTCATACATTGAGTTATATCCATAAAGACAATATATCCATTACCTTAGTCATTCAAGTTTAGTTACCTCAGTTATCATGAAAGAAGATTGTTATATTAATTTTTTTTTTTTTTTAACAAAATAAAAAAACTAGATGTCACAATATATATATATATATATATATATATATATATATATGAACACAGATTCTCTAATTTAGAGAGTTTGGGGAGAGAATGGAGAGACAGGTTTGTGTTGGCGCTAGGGTTTTGCCTGTTGGTGATGCAGGTTCAGGCACAACGACCATGAATAGTCTTACGACAAGTTCCCATGGCGTCTTTGGCATAGAGGCCTCTGGCCTCTGTTGGGCATACATTGTCGCTAGAGGTCATGTCGAATTTCCTTTCACGTAGGTGGAGAAAATGTGACTGTCCGATGAGCAGCACATAGAACCAATTGGACCTGTGATGCGGCCTAAAAACCCTTGGGTTTTGAGGAAAATGGTGGGCATGGATGAAAAAATCGAGCATAAGCCATATGATGCCAACAAGCGGCTGGAACACCCACCTTAGTCTAAGGATGATCCCATTCAAACTTTGGAGGACCTGGGTTGCGTTATTCATGCACAGAGGAAGGGAGCAGGCTCCGTGTACAAATCCCACACCCATCACAAGAAGGGACCTGCGCATTTATGGAGTCTTGAATACGACAAGCGCAATGGATATCTCAGGGGTTTCGTCAAGGACATCATACACAATCCTGGAGGTGGTGCTTCCCTCTGCCAGGCGACCTCCTGGCTCCCAATCCGTTACAAGCACTAGAAGGAGCTCTTTGTAGTGGCCAAAGAAAAGTACTCGGGATAGTTTGGTTTTCGCGGAAAGAGGGCCAAGCTATGTTTGGGTTACAAATTGCCTTTGAGGTATAAACAGGAGGGAGCCACTGTCTATAACATGGAATGGTATGTCGGCGAACGAGGTTTACTCGCTAGGGCTTCTAGAGACTACGCCATCAGCGACAGGCACACAGACATTTACCCCCTGAGCTATGGGGACAATAGAAAGGAGCTCGCGGAAACCAGTAGGAGGAAAGAAGCACGACAAATAGGTAGATACATAACTTCAAATGAAGATCTACAAACAGTAACTTGAGGTATGAAGGACAATAGGGTGATAGCAACAAGATCTGGATCCCCGGTAAGTACCCACAACTTCCAAGTTTTTGTCAAATCCCTTGCCGGAAAAACACAAACACTTTGGGTAAAAGAGTCCGACTCTGTAAAGCAACTACAAAACCTCATAATGCAAAAACTTGGATATCCCACCATATCACAAAACCTGATACATGTGGGCAGAGTACTACAGGACACAAAGTATCTCAGGGAATACAAAATAGCAACCATGTCAAAAATAATTCTCAATTTGAGAATAAGAGGGGGCGTGACAGAAAACAACATAAATCCTTATAGGGGTGAGGGAAGTGGGACTGGTACAAAAATTACAGGAACACATCAGGGGAAAAAAAAGAAGTATATCCTTCAAAAATATTCTTCAAGGGAAAAACACAGTAGAAGCAGCACCAAATCAAACAGGTATGGACGCAAGGCCATACATTGTGGAACAACTGAATCATACCCCAAAATATAGCATAGATATACTAGAAACAGATGAGCACTTCTCTATATATGAAAGGCAAGCAATAATATGTAGATTTAACTGTTTTTGGTCCAAACCGGTTGATCTCTTTCATTAGATCTTCATAAACTGGACTATACAATGTGAAATACATCTCTGTTCCAAGGGTTTCTTCATAGTAAAATTTCCTATAGCAGAGGCTAGAGACTTTGTAATACAGGAAGGACCTTGGTTCTGGGGATACATAGGCCTTTTCATCACACTATGGTTCCCAGAATTTGATGCAAATACAATGGTTGTCTCTAAGATTCCAATTTGGGTGCGATTGCACAATCTCCCATAACACCTCTGGAGTCAGCAAGTACTTGCAGGAATCAGTAATACTATCAGGCGTTACATCAAAATGGACATCGAAAGACTGGAGGAAAGAATCTACACTTATGTACGAATATGTGTGGAAGTAGATCTCAGCAAAGGCCTGCTAGACCAAATTCAATTGAAGCATAGATAGAGGTGTTGGTCACAATCTTTAGATTACAAAAACACAAAATTCAGATGTAGAACCTGCCGACAAACATGACACCTACAAAGCATGTGTCCAACAACCAAAAAAGACACCCGTAGGAAGAAGAAAACAGGGAAACAAGCCAAGGGATGGAAATTTCCTCCACCACTCTCAGATGACGAGGAGGAAGAAGAGGTGGAACATGAAACCCCAAATGAGAACAATTAGAAGAAAAAAGAACCAGAAGTAGAAGACATAAATCCATAAGAATCTACAGACGTATAGTCGGCAAGGATACCAGAAACAATGGATATGAGCAGATCCAATCGTCAACACATATCAAACACATCAGAAACTGATAAAGACAACCCCCAACCTGTGGCTGATTCAACACTAGCAATTATAACTCCAACAGAGTCTCGGGGGGGTGGAGAAAGGTTGAGAAGAAAAAAGGGCGAAAAGCTTGACTTTCCCCTCTTCTGTACATTATTTGCTTGTTTCTTGTCTTTTCTGAAAACCGAACACCCTACGTGGTGATGGATGAAAAATGCATCTTTTTTGACAAAAACTGAGCACCTTTATTGATTATGGCTCACAGAGATGGCTATGGGCCATCATAAAAAACGCTGAAAAGCATCTACAACATGTAATTTTTCAATTATAATGAAAGATTACGATTTTTCCAGTGGATATATATATATATATATATAAAATTATAATTTTTAATTAAATTTAACTTATATTTATTATATGAAAAATAAAAAATTAATAAAAATTAAGATGTAAATAATATATATAATATATATATATATAATATATATATATGATATATATATATATATATATATATATATATATATATATAATATATATATATATATATATATATATAAAGTTTAATATTAATTTTAATTAAATTTAACTTATATTTATTAATATTGAAAAAATAAATAAATTAGATGTAAATATTTTTGTGTTATTTTTTAGGTAATTAAAAATCCATAAGGGTTTGAACCAACAATCTATTGCAAACAATGCATTAACGGTGCACCTATTTACCGTCAATCAAAAGCTATATGGGAATGTATGAACTTTTTAAAATTAAAATAATTATATAACTTAATAACTAATAAATGTTGATAGATATCAATCCATGTAATAATGATACATCTTATATTAATAAAATTTAAAAATCATGAAAACTAAATAAATTATAACTTTATTTTAGATTATTATTATTAGTTATAAAAATAATTAATATATAATTAAAATATATACATTTAAAAAAATATGTAACAAGATTATCAATCATGAAGATTCACCGTCATTTTAACATGAAGATTCTTAATTGGTAAATAGGTTTTGTTACACAATTATGCACATTTATCATGGCATATCAATACCACATACCCAAAAAACCACAACTCATATGAAATCAATACCATATACCAAAAAATCCATAACTCATTTCATATGAAACTTGTTTATATAACACTTTTTCTAATTAATCAAATTAATTAAAAGGCCAAAAATGCCATAACTACTTTGAGAGTAATTCTCAACTCTTAATTTGTGAATACTATTAAGAATATAAACAAATCTCCACTATTAAGGTTAAATCCCCACCATTCACCTAATAATTATTGATAATTAAATTAAATTTGCATATCTCTCTCCATATATAAAAACAGTATTAGTTTTTAAATAAAAATTATTTTAATTATTTTTCCATAATTAATATAATATTTTTTTCTTAATTGTTATTTAATAAATTTGAAATTGGTTGTTATTTTATTTTTAGTTTTCTATAAACCATAATAAAGTAACATTATAAATAAACAAAAAGTATGGGAATGATATGG
This sequence comes from Pinus taeda, assembly GCA_000404065.3. NCBI lineage: Eukaryota > Viridiplantae > Streptophyta > Pinopsida > Pinales > Pinaceae > Pinus > Pinus taeda. The sequence continues at coordinate 116,595 of APFE030550909.1, forward strand.
GATCACCCTTGCATTATCATATGTGGATTTTGTTTTTGTTTTTGTGAGGTTAAATATTTTGCATTATTTCAAAAAGAGATTATATAAATAAGTATAACAATTTATTGGTTTTCTCGAAGGGAAATCATATTAGTTGCACAAGTTCAAAATTTTGGGACTATCGATACTCATTTGGTAAGAGTATCCTTAAGGCAAAAAATATTATGAACAAGTTGGTTATGTTAAACCTTTACATCGTGTGTCATAACTAAACAAAATGTATCACTAGAATCATAAACAAAATTCCAATAAAGCATGTTAACTAAGGAGAAGAATCCCTGTGCATCTACGACTACGGATCCCCTTCATCATTCGAGGAGATGGTGATATTGGTAAATCTCATGGCCTAAATGGTTAGCTTGCATTTAATGTGATCAATTTTGTCCTCTAGTTCTGCAATTGGAATTGCATTTTCTTGTTGGGTGTATGCTTTGTCTGTGAGAACATGAACCATAAGAATATTTGTGTGCCAATAAACATTAACAACTTGCATATACCAAGAGAACCAAGACTAAGAGGAAGAGCTTGTATCAATAATCGTTTCTATGGTGGCATTGTCGACATTGATATCCAGGATGAAGCATTGAATGTAGTGCACATATATTTCCACTTGTTCAACCTCTTGGTGGATCAATTCAAGAATGATTTATTGGTAATGGGAAAAATATCTATGGGCTTGAGCTTGGGCTACGTTTTCCATCCCTATGCCCTGAAACGAACTCACCATGGGGCATGCTGACAAGAGAGAATATTGCAAAGAGGACGAGATCAGGTGCAAAGGCTCTACGCTTTGAGCTAGCTATGACATCTTTTTTGGAAGGAAGAGGAATCCAAATGGCAGAAGGGAATATGCTTGAGAAGCCTTCACTAGACCCGATGATAAGAAAAAAATTATATGGCAAAGTGAATCTGGCTGGAGTGGAAGACGACAAAGACTGGTTAGGAGTGCATTTAATAAGGCAAAGGTGCACCCATTCTAGTTCCAAGCGAACCATGCAAGGTAAAATTATCAAGTAAAATGGACAAGATAGAGAGTCTTGAGAGACAACTCAAGGACTCAAAATCATAGCTTAGGATTTGAGAAAGAACTTGTCAACAATACAGGGAAAGGAACTATAAAAAGAGTGATCCAATAATTCTGAGAAGAAAAAAAGAGACCCAACCACCTACAAAAGAAAATAAAACAATACCCTGTGAAAAGAAACAGAAATAGAATAAATCCTTATGAAGAAGAGAATTACCACTATGCATGGAGAAACTACCACTGAGAGGCTGAATCCTTGCACACTAAAAGTCCCAAATGAGGAGGGGTTGATATAAGCACTCCATCGTAGAAGCTTGACATGGTTAGCTCTGTCTATTGTCCATGTTTTGAACTATAGACCATCATGATAATTGTGATCCCAAACACTAAAACATTGAGGTTTTAACATCCAAAAGAAGGAAGTAACCTTAGAGGTAGGATCTATAATAGAAATATGAGATGAAAAAACCTGAAATTTGAGGCTTTACAAAACCACTGTAGTCCATTTAAATTTCTAGTGGTAATCCCCATGGAAAACCTCTTTTCTATATAATGATGTAGAGAATCCAGATCAAATTTTCCCTTAATTATGAATTAAGCATGGTGTGTTATAGCCTTAGCCTCCAACAGAGCATGCTTATACTCTCCAATACCCTCTTGGTTTTTTGATTGACATTTCCCCTCATGCTCATCAACTTCCTTCAAATTTGAAGTGACATGCTTGCATGCAATATGCCAAGTGGGGGGTGTACAACAACTCCCATTTAATCACATCAAAGCGGTGGGGGGGGGAGAGAGTGGGGTGAGCCCAGTCTTGGGAACCATATATAGGGGAGGAGATACTTTATGGAAAGGCATTTTCATATAGATCACAAATGTTTAGGTATATCCTATTTCTAATCCACATCAAGTTGGTTGTCTACTGCATTAAGGCCTTCATTGGAAAGCTTGCCGGTCAATTTGTTACTCTCTCCTGATATGTGAAAGGAGGGGTACAAGGATGTTGGATAAGAGACCTATGGTTTGAATTATTCAAGCTTCCAAACTCCAACTATTGGAAACTTTCGAGGTATTGGAACCACAATGGACTTTACAGAAGATGTTGATAATGGTTTTAGATTATCCTTCAATTTTGAGTTTGTGGTACTACTTGTAGAAAGAAATTATAAGACCTTGTTCCAGAGCCTAAATTTCTACTACATTATTGGTGTTGATTCCCATAGCACTAGAAAATATGTGAAGTATTTCTCTAACAACATTTGGAAATCTCCACTATAGCTTACTTGAACCATATTTCCTTTTGAAGCCCCATAAAAGTTAAGTTTAATAAATCATTCCCCACGGGAGGGGGAGAAAATGGGGCCTATAGATATAGGATGAGGAGGATTACTTTTTTTCCAAGGAGAAATAGAACAAAGGCCCAAAGAGGATAATATGAATTTCTCTAGTTGATTGCATTCCCAATCCTACGAGGTTTAGGGTAAGATAAAAAAGGTTTCCTTGATTTTGCTCAGAATAGCTTGCCAAATATGGTCTAAGAAAGCAACTGAATTCTTGATACATTTTCTTATGTTACTATTTTAGAAAATGATCAATATTCACCCACTATATAAAGTTGTACAATCATAATATATGTTAATGAATATATTAAGCCCATTATGTGTGTGTGTGTGTAAAAATGAATATATACAAATTATAAATAAATATCATGCCATCATTTTCCAATTTCCATAATTTCATTATAGATCATGCTTGAATAAAACAAAAACTATTTTATTCTATGAAATACATATTTTCATTGTCAATGTTATATTAAAACCTTTTAGAATTGTCAACATTGTTATGCTGCCCCCTTGAAAAGGATAAGGTTAATGTTTCCTCTTATTCAAGCAAATTAAGCTAAGCAATGAAATTTCATAGCATATCCATGTCATGTAACTTTAGTTCCACATTCCTGTAGATGGAGTGATAGGTATGAAATCAATCCATGGTGACGACTACCCTTCACTACTCTTCCCACTTCCCTTGAGACTTGAGGAGATAGGTGTGTGGTCACCCACTTCTTTGTAACATGCACATAATTATGGGCATGAGTGTGAGAGTTCATGTTGTTATTTCCTTAATGGTTTCTCATGAGATGGTAACTTTCCCTATATTGGTTTGGTTCTAGATTCTTTAGTTCTCTTTCCATGTTATTATTACAGAGGGAGTGGATGGATGAGAGGATTGACATTTTTGACCCACTTCTCTAGTCATTTCCACCCTCCACCTCAAGTTCAAGTGAGTTTTGACTGGTGATTTCTAAGTGGCACCATGCTTTTTTTGTAGTTGGTATAGTTTTTGGAATCCTAGCTAAGAGTGCCCTTTCTTGTGAGGGTATGAAAATCCATAAAAATTTACATCATTCATCACAAACTCTCCTATATTACAATAATTATGATTATCCTTGACACGTTGGTAGTGTTTAATTTTCAAGGGTGTGTTGGCTTGAGTTATCCCATTTCTCTTTATAGAATTTTAGTCATGGATCTATAGGGTCTAGGTCATAACGATTGACCTTGATAGTTTTTCTCCCATGCAAAATAAGGAGCTAAAACATTAGTGAAAACTTGTAGGGTGAAAACTCCATCGACAATTCAAGCTGAAATTGAATCAATAGTGGTTGAGGTGCACCTGGAGCATAACTTCATTTACAATGTAGAAATTGATGAAGACATAGAGCCCTGGATACCAAACTTAACAATACACAAAGAAAAAATATGAAGTATTACCAAATAAAATATGTTTATTGACAGATCAAAGCTTTCAAAGGCAAGGTCTGAATGGAGAAACATGAGGCCTATGAGGACATTTTACTCCAATTAGATGCAATTCAACTTCAGATCAAGGAGGTTTACCATAAGGTCTCAATTCTTGGCAAGAGGATCATGGATTTCGAATTTGAAACAATTATGGACATTGTTGGGAAGAAACTTGTTGATGTTGTCACTTCACCCTTTGCTTATTGCTCGATATGAATAGGTCCCTGGAATTTTATGCCCTTGCTTTATGCAGGTAGGAGTAATTTTGTGGCCTTTAAGTCTCACATTAATGATTTGTGTAGTTTTAATTCCATGCATAGATTTTTCTAGTATAATTTTGGGATTGGTGATCTGCTTAAGACAATATGGATAAATGCCTTGCTCGTTGCTATTTGTTTGGTTTCCCTAGTGGTAGACTGAGAAATTTAGTTTATATATATATTTTGTATAATTTAGTACAAAATACAGGCTAGCTTTCACATAAAAAATGTGGGAATTTACAAGGTAAGTTCCTTAGATAGAACACCAAAGGACATTGCTCACAAACAGATCACATATGAGTACACCAATATTCTTGACGTGGTTAAAACCCTCAAAGAAGGAAAAAGTCCATGGCCTGAGCCAACACAACCACCTCAGGAAATTTATTAATGTAAAAGAAAGAAAATTTACATAAGCTTCTCTCATGAACGGTCACCTAAAAAATGACCCTCCATGCTCTTTAAATAGAGATCATGGACCAATAAGGTGTTTAGCCACAAATCAAGTGTCGGTAATATCGAGGAGAGAATGAACCGTCAGATCACTTCATGTCCAGAACATATCGTGACCGTTGGATTGTAAGTTACAAAAAGAACATACTAAAGAAACACACTTTACCTAACTATACACTAGACCAAGTTGTATTTAATTATTTCCTATGTGTCAGAATATCCTAACATCCCCCCTTAAGAACAACTTGGGATAGGATTGAAGTGTGTACAAAGATGACACTACAGGAGAAGGAAGGAGGCATTAGAGCCTATCTGCGCTTAGTGACAACTTCCTGGACTCCAGCCATAAATCAAAGTTTAGTAAAATTCACCTCTGCGAGAGCCTTTGTAAAGATGTCTGCAACTTGATCATCGGTTGAAAAATATTGCACTTCAAGGACATGGTCATGAATGAGTTTTTTGATGAAGTGCATGTGTAGTTCAATGTGTTTGTTGCACTAATGTTGGACTCGATCTTTTCATATTTGAATGGCACTTTGATTATCACACCAAAGTGTAGTCGGATGTTGCTGCTAAAAACCAAACTCTGATAGGATCTGACGAAGTCACAAGGGTTCCTTACTAGCTTCAATGATGCCAAGATACTCTACTTCTACTGAATAAAGAGAAATGGAACTTTGTTTCTTGCAAGTCCATGTAATAGGTCCAAAACCAAGAGTGAAGACATAACCTGCAGTAGACTTCTGATCATCAGGGTCACCAGCCCAATCAGAATCAGTGAAACCAACCAATAACGGAGATGCTGCACTGTAATGAATCCCAAATTGAACTGTACCTTGAACATAACAAAGTATTCTTTTAGCTGCTTTCCAATGACTTTCATGTGGGTTTTGCATAAATCGAGCAAAAAGGTCAACAACAAAGGAAAGGTCAAGACAGGTATGGGTCATATACAAAATTTTTCCAACAAGCTGACGATATAAGGTAGCATCAACTTCAGGGGAAGTAAAAGTGACTGAAATTTTGGCTCTAGAATGAAAGCAATAAGGGGCTAGATTACAACCTTCCATGTGAAAGTGGCGTAGAAGATCACATGCATACTTGTACTATTATGCTCTTAACCTGCAAGACGATACCAAAATACTGAATATGCAAAGAAATATACCCAGAACATAGAATAGTGAGAAACAACAACAAGTATTCTATTATTCAGAAAGCAATGTTCACTTGCCTCTTCGAGGGGGAAACCTCCAATAGAGCAGAGCTCGATGAAAAAATAAGACACTATGCTCCTCGCAGGGAGTCTCTATCCTTTATATATGACTCATACATGCAATACCATGGTTCTTATTAATACCATCTATCTAATACCATGGCCCATTTGCAACTAACTGTGGTCCCGTTATTAAATGTGGGTTAACCACTTACAATTATTAATATGGGCTTTATTGACTCTTTACTATGACTTGATCCTACTACATAAATAAGGGGGTTAGGGTGGGACCCTAACATTCCCTCCCCCTTAAGAATAGCCTTGTCCTCAAGGCTGAAGCTGTGGAAACTGCTGAAGAATAGTGGCTGGTTCCTAGGTTGCATCTTCCGGGGAGGTGTCTTTCCACTTGACTAGGACTTCCCTGATCATGCGGCCACACAGGTGCCGTTCTCGTCTGTCTAGGACCTGTTCAGGTTGGAGCCAGATTGATCCTTCTTCATCCAATTTAGGTATACTGGTTTGAATTTTGCAATTGTTCCCAATCACTTTCTTGAGTCACGAGACATGGAAAACTGGATGGATTTTTGCAGTGGGTGGCAAAGCTAGCTTGTAGGCCACTTCTCCAATGTGCTGAAGTACCTGATATGGATCGTAGAATTTTGGAGATAGTTTCTGACAACCCTTGTCATTGAGTGATGTTTTCTTACATGGTTGCAGCCTCAAAAATACCTGATCCCCTTCTTGAAATTGGCGCTCTGAACGATGTTGATCTACCTATTGCTTCATGCTGTTTTGACCTTGATGAAGATTCTCTCTAAGATGGGCGAGCATGGTTGTACGGTTTTGTAGGAGTTGATCCACTTCTTGTACCTTTGAGCACCCCTTGATATAAGAAGTAGGGGAAGGAGGGATTTGACCATAAACTGCTTCATAGGGAGTCACTTTGGTGGTGGCATGATAGTTGGTGTTATACCACCATTCAGCTAGAGGTAACCACTGTACCCAAAGATGTTGCTTTTCTAAAGTGAAACACCTAAGGTAGGTTTCCAAACATTTGTTGATGGCTTCAGTTTGACCATCCGTTTGTGGATGATAGGAAGTAATGAGTTTTAGTTGGGTGCCTTGTAGCCTGAAGAGTTCCTGCCAAAAATTACTCGTGAAGATCGGGTCACGATCAGACACAATAGAAGTGGGCATGCCACACAATTTGAAGATCTGATCCATGAAAGATTGAGCGACCAAAGTCAGTGTAAACGAGTGGGGTAGGGCGCAAAAATGAGCATATTTAGAAAGTCGGTCCACCACCACCATGATGACTGACTTGTTTCCTGACTTTGGAAGACCTGTAATGAAATCCATAGAAACCTCCATCCATATTGATGCCGGGATGGGCAACGATTGTAATGTGCCTGGTGCTTTGACTATCTCCCCTTTGTGGCGTTGACAGACATCACATTCCGCTACAAAAGTAAGGATGTCCTTTTTCATGCATGTCCAAAAAAATGATCTTCTAGTCCGAGTATACGTCTTCTGAAAGCCTGAATGTCCTGCAATGGGGGATGAGTGCAATTCTGCCAAAATGCGGCTTTTGAGGGTGGATGTTGGTGATATTACAACTCTGTCCTTGTAGCGAAGAATCTCATCCTGCCACGAGTAGCCCTTGGTGGAATTTGGATCTTCCTGCAATTGAGTAATGATTTGGGAGAGCCAGGGATGTGAAAACCATTCCCTGCGAGCCTCTTCAATCCATTCTGGAATGGGAAGGGAAATTGCGAGCAGGGTACTTTCCTCCTCAAATTGGCGAGATAATGCATCTGCTACACTATTTTCGCGCCCTTTCTTGTAAATGATCTCATAATCATATCCCAACATTTTGGCGAGCCATTTATTTTGTTGTGGGGAAGATAGGTGTTTCTCCAAAAAATATTTAAGACTGTGATGGTTTGTGCGGATTTGGAAACGTCGCCAGGTATCTACTACATGTAAGATGGCCATCATTTCCTTCTCATAGGTAGATTGTCCCAGATTCTTCCCACTTAGTTGTTGGCTTGTGAAGGCCAAGGGTCGACCTTCCTGCATTAAGACCGCCCCAATACCCATACTGGAAGCATCACATTCAATGACAAAAGATTTGGTGAAATCAGGTAGTGCTAAGATTGGAGTGGAACACATGGCATTTTTGAGAGCTGTAAATGCCTGTTGTGCATCATCATTCCAGAAGAATGAATTTTTCTTGAGGAGTTGAGTGAGGGGCTTCGCAATGCGACCATAATTGCGAACAAATTTGCGATAATAACCTATGAGACCCAAAAATCCTCTCAGGCTTTTCAAGGTCTTAGGTTGAGGACAATCCTGCATTGCCTGGATCTTTTTGGGGTCCACCTTGACACCTTCACGCCCCACAATGTGGCTCAAATACTCAACTTCTTCCATGCCAAAAGAACACTTGGAAATCTTAACAAATAATTTATGCTTGCAAAGCAGTTGCAAGAGCAGATCTACATGCTGAAGATGGGCGGCCCAAGTGCAGCTATATATGAGGATGTCATCGAAGAAGATAAGGACAAATTTCCTGAGATATGGTTTAATAAGGTGGTTCATAAGGCTCTGAAAAGTAGATGGGGAATTACAAAGACCGAATGGCATGACCAGGAACTCATAATGGCCTTCATGAGTTTTGAAAGCAATCTTTGGAATGTCGACTTCCTTCATGCGAATTTGGTGGTAGCGTGAGCGAAGATCTAGCTTAGTGAAAAATTGAGCCCCATTGAGTTCATCCAGCAAATCATCAACAACCGGGATGGGAAATTTATCTTTGACTGTCAACTTATTGAGGGCCCTGAAGTTTGGACACATCCGCCATTCCCCATCTTTCTTGAGCACCATGACCACTGGTGATGAATAAGGACTAATGCTGGGACAAATGACACCTGCTTCCAAAAGTTCCTTGATTATTTTTTCTATTTCATTCTTTTGGGTGAACGGATATTTGTATGGGCGTACATTTGGTGGTTGGTGGTGGGCTCTAGTATTGCATCAATAATGCTGCAACTCCTGGGACTCCCTTCTTTACTTTTATCAACCCGGTTGTTCGTAACAAACTTGGAAGCGACGGTGCTGTATGCACAAGTACTAGCTCTTGCCGTAGCTGTCACTTGGTCAGCCGACACAAGTTCGCTAGGGGCTTTAGCCAACTTCTATGAGTTCTTAGAAGAAGCTTTCAAGTGATGGATGAAAGCTAACTTAAAGGAAGCTAACCTACTTGCGAAAAGAAACTAAAAGCAAAAAAAGAAACACAAACCCTAGCAAACCCTAATTCTACCAACTAGTCCTACTGATGCAAAAATGAGAATGCAAACTACTGAAAGAGATTTCATTACTTCTATGAAGGTAAAATACATGTGTCTAGACTACCTTTGTCCTAAGAAAGCATCTTTTTGTATTTTTTTGATTAAGTGTCGATTTTCACATGCATATGCTTGGACTGTGCTTTGCTGTGCAGGGGTGGATCAAGGAAGAGGAATGCTTGGAAATGGTTGGAGAGGTTCAGAGGGGGTCTAAGGAGTCCCTAACACTCTTCCAAAGAGTTTCACAAGGTTTGGATATCAAGAAACCTCACTTGTGAGCTTCTACAGGAAGTCTGCAGGGGTTCTACAGGATGTTTCAGAATTTCTACAAGATGTTTGGAAATCGGTTTATAGGGGATGGATGAGTGAGGGAAGGTGCATGGATGGATCTGGAGGTAGGATAGGGGTCTAAAAATGGACTAAGGACTGGTGGGTGGATCGGTGAAGAGGTGTAGAAGGCTGACTTGGCTTGAAGAAGGCTAAGGCAATGATGGGTAAGGAGGTAAGGTTTCGTGGACAAAAAGGATAGATGGGGAACGAGAAACTTAGCTAAGAGACAGAACAGGTGGCTTAGATGATACTTTGGGTGGATGAATGAATGAAGAAGATGATTTGCACGGTGTACCTTGATCAAATCAACAAAGGCCTGCAAATGATCAAATCCTAAACTAGTCTAGTCTAACTATCAACAACATAAATGAGCAGCAATTTTATTTGGGAAGAAAAACCTTGTACACCATCTATGCAAAGAAACATTTCAGATGTCCAAACCCATGACTAATCTCTGCTAATAAAACAAGCACACTAAAGATTGCATTAACAAGCAAACTAGTGTTTTTGTGAGGCAGCACTGTTTCCTCAATTCCAGCCCCAAATCCAATAAGGATGAGGTGAAACTAGGAGTGTGGTTGTCCCTTTTCTTGGAGTTTTTGCTGTTATTATCCTACCAAAACACCTAAACCAATGTCATGCATAAACAATGATCTATTCCAGCAACATAACGAAATCTACTTAACAGAAATATGTTCAAATGCATAAAGGAAAACAGTGATACGTAAAGGAAAAGTAAAATACAGAAAGGAGGCCCTAGGCTCTCAGGTTGGGCCCAACCCTGAGAGCTTTGGCTCCTATGAAAAACTCAGATTTGATAGGAAACCAAACTACTTCTCATTATCCAAAAATAATCATAATAGTCGTGCCAAAAATGGCTACAAAGGAACAAAATAGAGCTGCATCACTGAGGTGCAAAGTACACAATAGTTTCAAATGTCTTTTTACGAAGGCTGAGGCCTCAACATTTATAGATCGCGAGGGACCTAGCTGGCCTCCTCAATCTGTGGAACTCGGCTGTCAAACTATGTGTTAAACAATCCCTTTCTAAATGCTGCTTGGCTGCCTTCTAGATTTGGTTTGGTGGTCTTTGGAGCTCGGAGTTGGGGGTGAAGATCCCGAGGAAGGGTCAATTAATGCCATAGGCAACCCCCCTTCAAGTCCTCACCTCAGGCTTGGCTGCCT
>APFE030550909.1:137922-227930 GCA_000404065.3 Pinus taeda
GGGTCATTGAATGCCATAGGCACCCCCCTTTCAAGTCCTCACCTCAGGCTTGGCTGCCTTATAGCTCATGATTGCTTTGACTTTGCTCCAATATATGTCAAAAACCTGAAATAGACACGTGTTAACCACCTAGGAAAAGTGACTTCCCTTATTCGTACCAAAGACATAAACATACTAAAAATAATGCATAAACTATAGAAAATGATGGATTTGAACAAGGAATGAACAAGGAAAATTAGGCCAAATGAGCCCAACAACTTTCCCCTCGACCCGTATCCGTTAGTCATTCTTGAGATATTGAATGACACTCATTATATATGTCATTACGCTATCGAAGAATTGATTAAAGAATCGATCGAATTGACTTGATTTCTTCATTACCAATTTTGGGGCTCATCAGTTGGGTCCCTGGAACTAAGGTGATGCTATGATCATGTTCCCCTCTCGAGGGTGGAAGCTCATGAGGTTTGTCAAAGACTGGCAGATGGTTATTTAAAATCTGTTGCATCTTAGGATGAATCGACAGAGAATTGGGTTCGATGGCCTGGATGGCATTAAATTGAGCTATAACTCCATGATGGCCCTTTTTTAGAAATTTTTCCATCCTATGTGAGCTGATGATAGAGGGAGCTCCTACCTGGAGTCCGCAGAGGGTATGTGCGGAGTTGTTCTGCTTAAAGCTCATTTATAACTCCTGGAAATCCATTGTGATTGGCCCAAGAGTGCGAAGCCATTCAACACCGAGGACAAAGTCACACCCTCCCATGTGTATGGAAAACATGTGGGTCTTCAACTGATAATTCCCCATTTGAAGTTTGACATTTTCACAGCGGCCTTCACATTTCATTGTTCCCCCATCCGCAATTTGGACTTGGAAGTTAGAAACTGCTCGTACAAAACAATGCACTTCTTCCGCCACCTTTTGATGGATGAAATTATGTGTGCTTCGACTATCAATCAAGACTACTACTGGGCGATGTTTAATAAAACCTCTGATTTTGAGAGTTTGAGGTGAAGAAATCCCTGCCAAAGCATGTAGCGAAATAACTGGTTCGTCAGGGACATTATCCTTCTGGTTGTCCTCTTTTGCCTCCTCAGGTTCCTCAAGTGGTGGATCTTCCTCCGATGAGTTGTAATCAGTGGCATCAATTTGAAAAAGTTTGGGCTCCTTGCATTTATGACCTGGGGAGTATTTTTCATCACAGTAGTAACATAATCCTTGCTTTCTTCTTTCGGCCATTTCTGCCGGTGACACCTTTTGAACCTTAAGTGTTTGAGTCGTGCTGTGAGCCTGTGGGGGGCGACCCTTGGTGGTGAAGTTTGGGTGAATGGATTGGGCCGCTAGCGCATGTTCCACGTTACGAGCTACCTTGCAAGCATCCGACCATGTGGGAGGGTGATGCAGTCAGACGTGGGCTTGTATGGCCTCTTTAAGACCGCTGATAAAACATTCCATGTAGAACGCATCTAGGAGATCCCTAGTGTGGAAAGCTAAGGCTTCAAAGGCTGTAACATATTCATCCACTGTGCCAGTCTGTCGAAGCTCAGTGAGACAACCCAAAAAAGCAGATTCATGGTCAAAGCGCTCTGTAAGAGCTTTTTTGAAGGCGGCCCAAGTCCTAAAACTGCCATTGCTATGTTGATGCTATTCCCACCATTGCTATCTTTCATTGTCCAAGTACATGCTCCCCACCATAAGCTGAGGCTCTCATTATCTAAGATGTTATTCAAATTGAAATACTGCTCCATTTGTGCTACCCATGCGGTCGGTTGAGAACCATCAAATTTATGTATATCCAACTTGGGAGGTCGTGGACAGGATTGTTGGTGGGTGCCCCAGAGGTGAAGAGAGTGGCTAGACTCACCCTCAATGTGTCCATTGCCAATATACGCCTCCTCGCGGGCTTCCTCCTTGCCCTTGGAGAGTGCGTGAGTTAGTTTGTCAAGCTGTTCTTGGATGGCTTGCAAGGATTGTTCAAGTTTGTTGATCTTCTCATTGGCCATAGCTTGAACTCGAGTTGCTATCATGCACTGATCCGATGTACTTGAAATTTGGGACTGCCCAAATTTTTTTCACTAACAATTGAATGGTACCACCTTTCTCAGCTCGTCGTCCTGATTCTTATGGGCTAGATCACCAATAAGCGCCCCGGGGGGTCTCAGACTTTTTTTTTTTTGAAAACTCCTAACGGAGTTTTAGTCCTTGCTTAGGAATACTGCAGTAGCCGAATCCTCAAAATTGCAATGCTACGAAAAGTCCTGCGAAAATCACGCCCCAGTATAGGAACCCCACACAACTACTCAGATCTGAGAGATCTGAATGGCTGATCGGATAGCTCTGATCGGCGGAACAGATTGCTATTGCAGATCTGATGGATCTAATAGATCAAAATGGCTGGTCTGCTAACTCGGAACTGTGGGACTGATGTCTGTTGCTGCTGTAAACCCTCTTGTGAGATCTGATCTAGTAGAGATTATGCGTGATCCCAAGATAGAAAAGGGAACTATGGTCTTAAGGAGTGTCAGGTGCTACAGATAGCAATATACATAAGGGTCTGACAGTAGTACTCGGCCCAATGTTTCAGGGCTCTAACTAAGGAGGATCAACTGGACCCTTAGCCGTACAACCCGACTACGCTATCATATAGGTGAGTAATCTCTCTGAGTGCTGTTCTCGGTGTACTGAGCAGCAAGACGACCAACGGTTTATCTATGGCGAGGTTTCAAAGGAGTTAGGGGGCTTCTGATATACCCAAAGGGTACTTGGAAGATAATCCGTGCACGGTTCTGTCTAATGTGCTACTACTCGAAGGGCTACCCACAGGGGTTACAAGGGAGTCCAAGAAGTGTGGCCACCTCTTGTATTTCCTGCGTGCATGCCTCCCCAAATCCGTAGGTTTATGTGCTCAACGACAGATCCCGTGTTTTAAAGACGCCGGAACACGTCTCTAGCCCAAATTTCTTTTTGCTAAGAAATGGAGATCCCACCTGCCCTGGAAAGAGCTCTGATACCACTTGTTATGCTCTTAACTTGCAAGGCGATACCAAAATACCGAATATGCGAAGAAATATACCGAGAACATAGAATAGTGAGAAACAACAACAAGTATTTTATTATTTAGAAAGCAATGTTCACTTGCCTCTTCGAGGGGGCAACCTCCAATAGAGTAGAGCTTGATGACAAAATAAGACACGATGCTCCTCGCAGGGAGTCTCTATCCTTTATATATGACTCATACATGCAATACCATGGTTCTTATTGATACCATCTATCTAATACCATGGCCCATTTGCAACTAACTATGGTCTCGTCATTAAATACGGGTTAACCACTTACAATTATTAATATGGGCTTTATTGACTCTTTACTATGACTCGATCCTACTACATAAATAAGGGGGTTAGGGTGGTACCCTAACATGTACTGGGAAAGGGAAATACCTTCTTCAGATTGCAAGACTTGAAGACCAAGAAAATAATGCAAGTGTCCTAAGTCTATCATTTCAAACTTCTTTTTAAGGCTGGACATCACATGTTTTATAAGATTGGGTTCACTACCAGTAAGGATTAGATCAACAACAAAAAGATCAAGAATGATAAGAGACTTACCCACTTTCTTAGTGTAGACAATATTGTCAGAATGACACCTAAAAAAGCCAATATCTAAAAGAAATCTATCCATTTTGGCATACCAAGCCCGAGGGGCTTACTTGAGACCATAAAGGGATTTCTTAAGCTGACGTACAAGGCTAGAGTTTGTTTGTATAAATCCAGGAGGTTGTTCCATATATATTTCTTCATGCAAGTCCCCATTCAAGAAGGCAGATTTAACATCCATCTGATGGACTTCCCATTTGAAAGAGGCAACAAGGGAAAGAACAAGGTAGATAGAGTTCATTTTGGAAACAGTGGAGAAGGTTTCAGTATAGTCAATGCCTTCAACTTGTTAGCAACAAGATGAGATTTATGTTTATCAACTTTCCCATCTGGTCCAAACTTGGTTTTGTAAACCCATTTGCTCTAACAAGTTTTTTTCCCTTTGGAAGAGGAACAAGGTCCCATGTATCATTTGCCAATAATGAACGATATTCTTCATTCATAGCTGTGTTCCAATCTGGATGGACTAAAGCTTATGCAAAGGTGTCAGGATCATAATTCGATGAAGCTTGAGCCAATAAATAAGAGGCTCTATCGAACTTAGAACATGTACGATGCTGATCTGTTTTATCACCTGCAAGAGCACCTGCTGCATCCTGAGTAGCTTATACCCATTTTGGAAGTTGAGGAGCTGAAGGAGGATCCTGAGAAGGTGGGGGAGGATTTTCATCCTCGCTGTCATCATCTGAAGAAGGAATATTTTCAGAAGTAGAAGGGATAGAGAGAGGTGGCACATCCACCGAACTATGCTCGTAGGCCAATATATTTTTAGAAAACTTTACATCTCTTCTAATGATAATATTTTTGGATTTAGGTTGAAGAAGTATATATCCTTTGACATCTTTAGAATATCCTACAAAAATACATTTTCACTCTTAGGTTCTAAGGCTTTGTGTTTGTCATCTGGAATATGGGCCCATGCTTCACTTCCAAAAACATGAAAGTGACTTACATCTGGTTTAATTGAGCTTCATACTTCTTTTGGAGTGATATTCTTTAAAACCTTAGTAGGAGTGAAATTTACTATGTAATTTGTGCAGTTGATTTATTTCGCCCAAAAATTAAGACTAAGTCCTTTAGATTGAAGCATACAATTAGCCATTTCCTTTAAGGTGTGATTCTTACTTTCAGCTACACTATTTTGCTGTGGAGTATATGGAACAATATGTTGTAATTGAATTCCATGCTTAGTGCAAAAGTTGATGAATTTGTTGTTAACATATTCTCTACCATTATCAGATCTTAGCTTAAGAATTTGATGTCCAAATTGTTTCTCAACAAAGACCTTAAAGGCCAAGAACATGTTAAAGACTTCACTCTTGAGTTTTAAGAAGTACACCCAAGTGCGTCTGGAGAAATCATCAATGAAACTTAAGAAATATTTATAGCCATAGAATGAAACAACTGGAAGTGGACCACATAAATCACTATGCACAAGCTGTAAAGGGGCTGAGGCATGCCAAGAGACACATTTTTCAAAACTATCACGATGATATTTTCCGAGTACACATCCGGAACAAACACCATCTCTGCAAGACACCATAGGAAGACCTGTCACCATATTTTCTTTGCATATATTTTGAAGGGAGCGATAGTTTAAGTGACCAAATCGCTCGTGCCAAAGTTTGCTTACTTCATCATTATCAACAACAAATACCGAGGGAAGAGTTGATGAGCCAAAGTTGTTAAAATTATACAACCTTCTAGAATCATCAACAATGCCAGTAGCTAAAATCTTTCTAGGATCTCTTAGGTCCTTAATTACAAAATCATGAGGTGAAAATTCAATAGTTTTACCTTTAGCTGAATTAGTTATCTAATATAGAAATAGAAGGTTGTAGGATAAGGTAGGAACACATAATACATCATTAAATTTATCATTGTCTAGATGAATAGTTCCAGACCCTAAAACATTAAGAGATCTAGTATCACCAACATATATATTTTTGGTGTTACAATTATTTAAAGAAGAAAACATGGCTTTGTTTTAGGCCATGTGATAAGAAGCTCTAGAATCAATGAGCCACCCATGAGAATGAGAAGAAGAAGATACATTTAGTGCATAACCAGATCGGGATGCTTGAAAACCAGATGTAGAAAGTGTTATTCCTGAAGATGAAGTTGAAGTTGAAGAGTGCTCCAAATGGATTTTATGATTCTTCATTGCTACTTTCAGGGCTTCCATATTCTTAAAGCATTTGGATTCTAAGTGGCCATCACGATTACAAAAGTTGCAATGTTTATCAGTATTCTTCCATTTGTTTTGAGTTTCCTTATAATTTTTTTGAGTTGGTTTTTCATTTTGAGACTGAAATGGCTTAGGGCCCTTGTTTGGTTTAGGACCATTCTTTTTTGGATGCTGCTTCTTAGGAATGTTTGAACTTCGTTGCTGGTGGGTTGCTAATGCTTTCTTAGAACAGTTTCTAGTATTAAGAATCCCAAGATATAAGACTTTTTCTTGTTCTCTTATTAAAGAATCACAAAGGGCATCAAAAGAGGGGGACTTGTAGTCTTGTCCTTGAGAAATAAAGGCTTCTCTAGTACAATGGAAGGTGGAAACAAACAAAGAGTAGGATGGTCATAACTTAGTAAGAATGGAATATATAAGGTTACCATCTTCTTTATTAACCATAACATCTTCCAAGAGAAGTATAAGGGTCTTGAACTTGGACAAAAAACATTCAATGGAAGAAAAAGTATTGGGGTCCAACATAAACAACTCATTTTCAAGTTGATGGGCTCTAATTTCATTTTTAATTCCAAAAAACTTATTGAGATGTTTCATTGGTTCATTCGGGGTATCAATTTCTGTGATATAGAATCTAAGGTATGGAGAAACAGGCATCCCTATCAACCCACACGCTTGATCTATCTTATTTTCCCATTTGACTTGCTTATGTTCATCTTTAGGTTTAGACTCTTGGCCAGAGACTATTATATAAAGACCTTCACTTCTAAGTAAATCCATAATGTAGGATAGCCATTGGAAGTAGTTGGTGCTGTCAAGAATAACTAGGCATGGAATTTCCATTTTCAAAGAAACTGAAGTTGTAGATGCTGAAACTAAGTGTTCCAATGGAAAGATCTCAAAAAATTAGGCCGATTAAAAAACGACGACTCTGAAAACGAATTTTGAATGAAGAAGTTATGGCTTTTTGAAGAAAAGTGGTTGAAGATGCCGACGAACCACGTGAATGTTGGGAAGTGAATGATAATGTTATATAAAAAAAATTCCTCGAATTTCCAAACTTAATCTAATTAGCTCACTTTTAAAAAAAGATTACTCCACTTCTATAAATAAGTGAAAGTCACTTTTACAATGGCACTTTATGAACTATCCACTAAATTGTAACTTAAATAAAATATAAAGTGATTGTAGAATTATAAGTGACTCACTTTTTATAATGGGGGAAAACATTTATACATAAACTAACTTTAAAACATAAGTTACATGTGTTTTTTGAAAAAGTAACTCAACAAAAAGAAAGAGTTGAACCCAAGACCTCTATTCTCACAAAGTAACTTTGGATCAAGTGAGCTAGTTTAAAAGGTTAGTAATTTTTTGAAAGGAGAAAAGGTTTTTTTATCTTTTTCTTTTTTTTTTGCTCATTGAAGATTTGGAGTGCGTGCTTACTTGAAAAAATCTTTTTTTTCCTACCAAACAAAACAAAACCACATAATCCAAAACGAACATCCAAAAGCAATCCAAGCCTTACGACTTAAAGTTAGATTTGGCTGGAAACTATATATTTTCCTCTATGTTTCTAGTTTTCCGAGATCAAACTAAGGCGGAGCGAAAAAGAGCATACCCATGAGAAAAACCCTTTCTTTCTGTTTTTGGTTTTCCCAAATCGCACAATGTCGCGGGGCAAAGAGTATACACAAAAAAAGAAAGGTATAGATCTGGTAATAAATTTCTTATAGAGGATTATAAATTAAAATAAACAAAGAGATAAATAACTATAATTGCAAATAAACAGTGTATACCTCCAAATCTTAAAAATGACGTAGCTAGGGCTACCATAAACCTTTTCGCGTGAAACGAAAGGAGTTCCTCACTGAAACACATGCTTCTAACACAAAAGAGCAGTCTTGTCGGCCTAAAATAGTCAGAAACAATATATCTAGGAAACGAAAGTCGGATGCAATTGTATCGGTTTCGGATTTGGATCACCAACGGACACGACCCTTGAGTAAATCCGATACCATGTGGGAATTTACATGGTAAGTTCCTTAGATAGAACACCAAAGGACACCACTCACAAACAGGTAACATATCAATACACTAGTATTCTTGACGTGGTTAAAACCCTCAAAGAGGGAAATAGTCCATGAACTGAGCCAACGCGACCACTTCAAGCAATTTATTAATGTAAAAGAAAGAAAATTTACATAAGCTTCTCTCATGAACGGTCACCTAACAAATGAGCCTCCATGTTCTTTAAATAGAGATCATGGAACAATCGGTTGTTAAGCCACGAATCAAGTGTCGATAATATCGAGGAGAGAATGAACCATCAGATCACTTCATGTCTAGAACATATCATGATTGTCATATTGTAAGTTACAAAAAATACATACTAAAGAAACACACTTTACCTAACTATACACTAGACTAAGTTGTATTTAATTATTTCCTATGTGTCGGAATATCCTAACATCCCCCCTTAAGAAAAACTTGGGATAGGATTGAAGGATGTACAAAGAGGACACAATAGGAGGAGGAAGGAGGCATTAGAGCCTATAAAAAAACTCTAGTTCCACATTCCATAGTGACCCAAATTTGTATCCATCCTTATGTGACAAAAGGAGGAGGTTGGATTGAGTTCATATTTCTTAAACCATCTTTGAGAATAATTTATTTCACTTCCCCAAATGGGAAACACCATATACTTTAGATCCTCTTAACTAATTCAGGTATTACATCTTAGGGAAACACCTTGATTTCTAAAAAAGTTATATCTATGTTTTTCTTATACAAAAAAACATTTGATATTAATAATTATTAATAAATTATATAATTGATGGATCATGGAACACATACTTCGAACTAAAGTCTAATATTCAAGACCTCATACTGGCACCAAACCTTTAGCAAATTGACTAAAACTAATTATAAATTCTCACAGGCCCATGAAACAATTCCCCTTGACCCCTTGAAATCCTTCATTCACTTAAACCTCACAAATCCAAAATAATTACATTCATTAGGTTTATTCAACTCTCTAGGTTTCTACCCCCAAATTTTAAACACTACGATATACCACATGCTCACTCATGCACATCTGAAAGTATTGCAATGTTTTTATTTGATATCCCATTAGGAAAAATATTAACTCCTAGGACAACACATAGCATTTATTGAGATTTGCATGTTTTCCGATGAGTTTGTAACAACCCTCGTGAAAATTCTATGTAACAAAAGTTAATAAAGGCAAAATAATAACCACAGTTGATGGGACACGTATTCCAAGCTGAATGTTTGGCAAAAGCATAGTGATGGGGATCACCGATGATTGATTAATGGCTAAGGAAATTGGAAAAGGAAATGGAAAAGGATTTGGAAAGGAAAAATGGCATTTTGGCACATTTATCTATGAAAATAATGGAAATTAGGAGAAAAGGGAGATGAAAGGTCACAGGTTGAATGTGGGGAGGAAAATGATGGAAAATGAAGAAACTAGAGTCCTCATAAATAAAAAGGCTTATGAAGATTAGTTCACAAACTTTTGTCAATTCAGTTTGGATCTCTCTCTATTCTCTCTCTCTTATACTCTTGGAAACTTATATTTTTCCTGGAGCACTCTTGGAGGGGTGTGTCATACTTAGAGTTTTGGAGCAAGAAGGCAAGGGAAGAGAAGGAAAGCGCAAGAGGATATCAGGACCAGCAACTACAACAGGTTTTTCTTGCAGGTACTGAGTTTCATGTATGTTTTCCTCGCTAGTTTTGGCATGCATGGAATATGCATGTGGTTTATTGGTTATGATTTGTCATTGGCATGGAGTATTTCTTGGATTGACAATGGATTTTCCTAGCCTTGCCATTTCCTAGATAACCATGGTGTTGTGGGTTCATTCCTTTGTTTTTTCTGATTGTTTCTCATGTTTCCTTTAGCTTGGGTTGAGTTACTAGTTCCTGGAAGCCTTGGTTGGATAAACGCTCCGGAAGCCCTGTAATAGCTTGGGTTGAGTTACTAGTCCTAGAAGCCTTGGTTGGACAAACGCTCCTTGGTGGGTTGAGTTACTAGTCATGAAAGCCTTGGTTGGAAAAATGCTTTGGAATCCTGATGACAACTATGGGTTGCATTATTAGTCCTGGAAGCCTTGGTTGAAACAAATGCTCTGGAGCCCTGGAAGGCTTGGGTAGAGACCAATATGGTGATGGTTTTGTGATATGTGACCATGAGATGGAATCATTGTTTGATGGGTTGAGGTGGTTTGTCTTCTAGAAGCCTTGAATGGTTTTGATTAATGTGTTTTATGAGATCCCACCTTCATGCTTGGAATATGGCACAGGGGTGACTGGCTGAAGAGAGATTTAGCTAAGCCATGTCTTCGGTTGGGTGGTTCATGGAAGTCCCGAACCTGGTTGGCCTTTACATCATTAATATGAGGTTATTTCTCCTTGTTATTTCATGAGTATTGTATTGGTTTATATGTGGATTATATGATTGTTGTTTCCTTAGTATTCCTATTGTTATTATGTTGGTTATGAGCATGCATTATGACGGTGGTTATGTATTGGCTCTCACCATGTTTTTACTTGTAATTGAATGAACAATGTATCTATGGCCTAATAGATGAAATGTCAGCCAATGTGTTGAGAAATCAGTGCTTCTTAGTGATTCTCAAATAAGTATGAGACTCCTATGCTCATATATGTTGTTTAAAACCTGTAGATTACATAATCATGACATGTTTGATGAAATGGTTGTCATGGCTAGTAGGGGTCCAGTCAAGTCCTTGCTCAAGTAGTTGCATTTTTATCATTGTTGTATTGTTATCTTTCAGTTCTGAAAGTGTCATTGAGTTCTGGACAGTGACTTGGGCTCCGGGCCAAAAAAAGTGGCACAAATCCTGGAGTCACAAGCATAGGTCTAAGGAGAAAAGTCCCCAGACGCATGCATACCCATGTTGTGGGAGCGTTTGGAGCCTCTTGGACACATGATTGTCCTTATCAAGGGAGAATCTAGGGGTTTAGTGGTCTAAAATCTTAGTTGGTCCCATGAGCTGGGTACCTGAGTGGTTGGGATGGCTCTTGGGAGTTCTATTACTGATGTGGAAGGTCTGTATGATGTGTTTCCATTGATTATACTTCCTTAACTAGCACATAGGGAGTCAAATAATATCATAGTAACTTCTCATCACATGTTTACCCTGTTTGGTTGGTTACTTGGGTAGATGTGGGAGGAGGGTGTTACAAAGTGGTATTAGCGCATGGTTCACCCCTCAAACTGGATGGGTTGTGTGTTGGTCATGCATTCGTGTCAGTTGCATATGTGTTTCTTGTGTTGTAAGACCATGTGCTTGTTACATTTGCATGTATGGGTTATGTTTATAGTGAGGTCACCATGGGAAGTTGTTGGTGTTGTTGTGGATTGTGTCGTCATGAGTGTATGGTTGATTATGCATTGTTAATGCATGTTAGAATTCACATGTGGTCAAGTGTACACTGATGTGGTGGTTGTTTTCATGCATGAGGTCATGGTATGTGTAGTTGATATGGTAATGCATTAATGAATGGACTCTAGCTAGAATGATGGTTGTATAGTTATATGATTATGTGTTATATTTCTATATGTTGTCATGATTATGTTATACATGTATTACGTTGATTTTTTGATCTTGTAGATGAGGTATCCTCTGCAAATTATGTTAAGGTATGTTGGTTTATTGTGATTTGGTTTAGTTGACATGATATAGCTTGCAGGAAGAATATCAAATATGACTAGCAAGATGGTAGACTACAGTTCCCAAGACTCTCCCTATGGATCAGATGAGCAACTTGGTGTTGGGAATTCTTTTGATTTGGCAGACATGATGAGAAGATTAAAGGAAGAAATAAGGAGTTGTAAGGAAGACAATGACAAAATCATACAGGCATAGGAGAAATAAGCAGAGGTAAATGCAGTGATACTTCAGAGTTTGTCAGAATTGCATCTAGGGACCACTTCAGATCAGCGATAAGTAGGAGGACAAAACTAATGGGGCATATGGTATTAGGTCTCATGGTTATCACATGTCAGATAAAGAAGACACAATGAGAGATGGTAGGTTGTTGGATACTTTGGATAGGAGAGGTGATGGATACAGGTATTATTCTAGTTTTGGTTCTGATAGGCATTATGATCTGCATCGTTATCATCCTTACAGGAGGAGTGACAAGGGATATTTTTCGGATGAGTTTAAGAATGGAAAGTCGCCTACATTTGATGGAGAGATGATGAAATCATGGGATGCAAAGGTGTGGTTTCTTGGTATGAGGAATTTCTCCAGGTTGCATGATTATTCAGAGAACATGAAAGCAAGAATAACTACATTCATTCTCAAAGGTAAAGTAGATATATGGTGGGAATATTTGAAGAATGTTTGAGATATTCATGAAGAGGAGTTGACTTGGAATGAGTTCGAGAGACTATTCAAGAAGAAGTACCCATCAAAGAGATACTTTGATGAAAGGGAAAAATAATTCTATGAGCTAAATATGGGATGGATGACAAATGAGGAGTACACTAGAAATTTCTTGGAGCTACTGAGCCATGTGCCTTACCCCAAGGAAGAGAAGGCCAAGATTCAGAGATTCATTAGTGGATTACTGATTATATTCAAAGACCTGATTGAGTTCAATGAGCCTAGATCATTTGAGGAGGCCATCTGAAAGCTAAAGAATTTTCATGAGCAATCAAAGCGCAGATTTGAGACTAAGCAAGACTAGAAGGACAATGCAAAGAAAAAATGAAAATGGGACAAGAAGCGAGCAATACCTTAGGGTATATGTAATAAATAGAATGAAACACCATATAAGAAGTTAAATGTATCTAAGAGAGGTTAGGGACTTCGATTTGAGGAGCAGAATAAGGATGAAGGCTGAAAGCCTTTGCAATGTTAGAATTGTGGAGGATAGCATCATAGGAGAGATTTTCCACAACATCAGGGTGGTAGACCATAGATCTATAATGCTCAAGAGGCACATATAGTGGGAGATGTTGGGAAGAGTATCCTTAGGATCTATCCAGCATCGGATAACATACAAGAAGACCATTGGGCATCTATCATTGAGGTGGACAGTAAGCTTTGTGATCAAGTTGTTTCTATTTTGATTGGCCCTGGATCTAATTATAGTTATGTTAATCCTGACCTTGTGGATAAGTGTGGTTTGAATAAAGAAGTGCATGTCGAGTCTTGTTAGTGCATAGGTACAAAGAAGCAAGTTCATCATTGGGCAAGAGCTTTTACATTTGATTTGAATGGTATGCCTACCTCAACACATTTGAACGTATTACAATTGGGATCACACAATATGTTGTTGGGCATGGATTGGTTGTACCCTCATAGAACCAAGGTGGATTGTTATGAAAATGCTATTGAGTGCTTGGATGACAATGGGGAACAAAGCATCTTGAAGGTTAAGAAGAAATAAACATCAGTGAGAATGGTGATAACTATGCAGGACAAGCGTAATCACAGGAAAGGGTATGTGTTGTTTTCAGTGCATATTTCTAGTAACAAAGCTAAGGAAGTTGAGAACGCAAATGTTTTGAGCAGATACTCAGTTATAGAGTAGTTTCAGGATGTATTTCCCGTATAGATTTCAGAGTTTCCACCTCACAGGTGTTGAAATATGGCAACAAGAATATTCCAATTTAATTTGTCCTTGAATTAAATTATGAATTAAAATCGAATTTAGTCTTAGCAAATACTTGGAATTAATTAATTAATTAATTTTAAATTAATTAGTTGGAGAAATTCAAGTTAGAACTCTTTCTGAAGTCATGCAAGAGTTATCCCTTAAATTAAGGAGATAAGATTGAGTTATATTTGAGTTGTAATTAGTTAACTCAGTTTACTGAGTTAAGTCCAGTTAAATTAGTTCCAAATTGTTTGAGGAACTAATAGTGAGTTAACATTCAGTTGATGCATTAATGCACTCAACTAGTGCTACACCAGTTAACTGAAGATTCCCTCATCAGAAACTCATGCATGTCTATTCTGAGAAAGACCCAGTTGATATTAATGTTCAAGGATAGTGTACTATTAGTTGCATGTGTTTTCTCATGGAGAAAACTCATGCATGTAATCAAGGATTCATCCTTGAGGATTACGCAGTTTGGAACGTTGGTTTTCCACTTGGTAATAGGCTAATCATCCACAAGGAACGACGCAAGGAAATAGGAGCTTCGAGGGCAGAGAGGAAGGCTGGAGAGAAGCCAAGATTTCCTGTGAGCATCTGTGAGGATTGTACTGAGAGCTGGCTAGTTGTGAGAGCTAAGGCTTTGTATAATTCCTATGTATTTCCACCATGTATGATAATACAATAGTGTGGAGCTTTTATCCGAGACTTTCCCCAAAGTATTTTCATGTGTATTGTGCGATTGATTCTTCTTCCTTTGGTTATATTGTTCAACTCGATCTTTAAGCTTCTGCAAATTGATAGTAGAAGTAGGTTATAGTATTATGCTTTGATTTATATTGCATTATTAGGTTAACCTATCACAAATTTTCTACATGGTATCAGAGCTGTGAACAATATACTGAGAAGAGAATTCAAAGTTTGAAGTTCGGGGTTGCAGGTGCAAATCGAATTCATATCATACTTACAGGTTGGCCAATGGCGTTCTATGGCTTGAGACTTGAGTATGCCTTGGAAGGTAGCTCGAATTACATAGCATGGAAAGATAGAATGGAGGTTGTATTAGAAGACAATGGCTTGAAGGAATTCATTGATCAAGAAATTCCAAAGCCAGCTTCAACTAATGCACAAGAGTTGGCTGAGTGGAAGAAGTGTGTGGAAAAGGTGAGACGGAGCATCCTTGAGGGAGTTCGAGACCATATTGTCTCGAGTCTCCATTGGAAGGATACTCCATTTTCAATGTGGAATACATTGAAGGACCTCTACTAGAACAATAGCGACCAGAGGAAATTGGAACTCAAGGATAAGCTTCGAAGAATCAATATGGAGAAGGGAGATACTATTTCCACATATCTGAACAAGCTCACGACCTGCAGAGATGAGCTTGGGAGTGTGGGAATAACTACTGCTGATGATGATATGGTGAGCCTCACTCTCCTTGGCCTTCCAAAGAGTTGGAATAGCTACCAGGACTCTATGAATGGAAGGGAGAAACTGTCGGAATAGGAACAACTATGGTCATATCTTATGCAGGAGGAGATCAGGAGGAGCACATGAGATGGTTCTTCATCTAAGAATGATGATGAAGAAAATATGGCCTTAGTAAGTAAGGTAAGGAAAGGGAGGGGGAAGGCTTCCCATTTCAAATCGAATTCTCCTCATGGAGGGAAGAAGGGTGACATGACTAAAGTAATATGCTTTAATTGTCACAAGATGGGACATTATGCGACTAATTGCCCATCAAAGAAGTCTAAGAAGGGATCCTTGGAAGGATCGGAAGGTGAGGCATTAGCCTCTCAGTTCGAAATGGACTTTACTCTCATCGCATGCATGGTGTCATCGATGATGGGTTGTGTCTGGTATCTTGACAGTGGAGCCTCATTCCACATGACCGGTGATAAAAATTTACTAAGTGCCTTGGAGGAGAAAGACCTCAAGATGTGCATAGAGATGGGTGACGACGGAAGGTATAGTGTTTCAGGAGTGGGAATGGTTGCTTTTCAGAGGGAGCATGGAGCTCCTCTCACCTTGACAGATGTGATGTATGTGCTTGGACTAAAGAAGAACTTGGTATCAGTCACGATGTTGGCAGATAAAGGCTACGATGTTGTCTTTAGTAAAGGAAAGGCATTCCTAAGACACATAGCCACAGGTGAGACCAAGAGGATAGGGATTCGGGTGAAGAATCTCTATAAAATAGAGGTAAATGATTGTGCATCTTTGAGTACAAAAGCATAATTGGTGCAAAGCCAAGACATTGGTGACTTGTGGCACAGGCGGTTGGGCCATTTGTATCATGGGGCTTTGATAATGCAATAGATATCTAAAGGTTGTACCTTCGGAAAGTAGACCAAATCTTCCTTTCATGATTGAGATAGTCGAGCAGAGGCTATCTTAGAGCGAGTTCATACTAATTCGTGTGGACCATTCTCGATGGCATCCACAGTGAAGCAAAGGTATTATGTGATTTTCATTGATGACTATTCTCGTAAATGCTCGATTTATTTCATGCATAAGAAGGACCAAACCTTCATAAAGTTTTGTGAGTTCAAAGCTTTGGTCGAGAAAGAGTCAGGGAAGAAGATCAAGGCCTTGAGAAGCGCCAACGGTGGAGAATATGTCTCTTAAGAGTTTAAGGACTTCTGTGTAGTGGAAGGAATTAAACGAGAGTTGACGACACCTCATAACCCACATCAGAATGGGGTGGCCAAGAGGAAGAACACAACTATTTTAGGGGTAGCACGAGCAATGCTGCATGACCAAGGCCTACCACTTCACTTGTGGGCTAAAGCATGCAACACATCGGTCTATTTGCAGAATAGAAGCCCGCATCGCATACTTCGGATGAAGACACTAGAGGAAGATTTCTCCGGTAAGAGACTAGATGTGGGTCAGTTCAGGATCTTTGGCTCATTGGTATATTGCCATGTGACAAAGGATGCATAAAAGAAGCTTGAGCCGGCAACAAAGTTGGGGATATTTGTGGGGTACAGTAATACACCTCACAATTATCAGGTGTACTTGCCTACCAGTCAGAGGACAATGGTTCGCATAGATCTCAAGTTTGATGAGCAGAAGGCCATGCGAGTTTCCCTTGAGAGGGAGCTCCAACTACAGGCTGTGGAGGAACTATTGGTTCCTAAGGAGGAGGAGCCTTAGACTGATGTGGAGCAGACACATGCAAAGGTTCCAAGAGTGGAGACATCCACTCAAGCAGAGCCTTCCAGAGATGGATGGAAGTGCACAAGAGAAGCTGACAGATTGTTGGAGGATGCGAGAGAGAATGTGGGAGAAGCATCTTCTCAGCGCAGACAGAGGAGGTCACCTAAGAGGTACACTGGATACATGGCCCTTGTTGGGGAATGTGTTGAGACTAAGCTATATTCCTTTGAGGAAGAAATGCAACATCTGATTGGGGTTGATGCTATGGTGGAGTAGTATGACTCCATAGTTCGTAACAGTGTTTGGAATGTGGTTCTAAGATTGAAGAACAAGTCAGTTGTGAGTTCCTATTGGCTTTACAAGGTAAAGCAAGTTGTTGATGGTAGTGTGGAGAAGCATAAGGCAAGATTTTTTTCCTGTGGCTTTTCACAGGTTGAGGGGATTGACTATGATGAGACTTTTTCTCCTGTCGCAAGGTACTCATCTATAAGATCTATGTTGGCACTATCAACACAAATGGGTTGGAAGATCCATTAGATGGATGTGAAGACTGCATTCCTCAATGGCCAGATTGAGGAAGAGGTGTATATAGAGAAGCCATAAGGTTTTGAGACCTTCGATCATGAGTTGCATGTGTGCCGACTCAAGAGAGCATTGTACGGGCTGAAGCAAGCACCTCGTGCTTGGTACACCAGGATAGACAACAACTTCATCAGGTTGGGCTTCACAAAGAGTGAAGTGGATGCGAACCTGTACCACATCGTGGTGAAAGGTAAGCTGTTGATGATCGTACTTTATGTTAATGATCTCATATTGACTGGTGATGATCAGTTGATCATGTTTTGCAAGGAGGACCTTGTAAGAGAATTCAAGATGAAAGACATGGGTCTCATGCCTTATTTCCTTGGCATGGAAGTGTGGTAGAAGGATGGGGATTTGTTTGTGTCTCAGGGAAAGTATGCCAACGAGATACTCAGGAGATTCCACATGGAGAAGTGCAAGCCCATGTAGACTCCTCTAGCAGGTAACTGGAGGAAGGAGGTTGCTACTTCAAGAGAAGTGGTAGAGGCTACTGTGTACAGGCAACTTGTGGGTTCACTGATGTACTTAATGAACACACGACTAGATTTGTGCTATGCGGTGAACCAGCTGAGTCAAGAGATGGTTCAGCCTACCAAGATGTTTTGGAAGGCAACAAAGCATGTATTGAGATACCTCAGAGGCACATCTCAGTATGGATTATGGTACAGATGGACAGAGGGAGTGAAGCTACAGGGCTTCACTGATGTAGATTGGGTAGGGAGTCCATTAGATCGGAAGAGCACATCAGGAGGGATTTTCAACCTTGGGTCGGCGACAGTTTCTTGGTAGAGCAGGAAATAGAGGTTGACTACACTCAACTCGGCAGAGGCAAAATACATGGCTGCAAGTCAGGTAGCATGTGAGGCCATCTAGATGCGGAAAATCCTAGTTGGTTTGTTTGATCAAAGGATGGATCCAACTGTGATTTATTGTGATAATCAGAGTTGTATCAAACTCTATGAGAATCCAATATTTCATGATAGGTCCAAGCACATCGACATCCAGTATCATCATCTCAGAATTGTGTATCGAGGAGGGTCATGTTGCAGCAATATATTTTGACAGAGGAGCAAGATGCTAACATTTTGACAAAGGCATTGTCAAAGTGTAAATTCAAGTTCCATAGAGACCAGATTGGGGTGGGAGATAATCCCTTTCTTGTTGAGAGGAGAGTGTTGAAATATGGAAACAAGAATATTCCAATTTAATTTGTCCTTGAATTAAATTGTGAATTAAAATCGAATTTAGTCTTAACAACTTCTTGGAAATAATTAATTAATTTATTTTAAATTAATTAGTTGGAGAAATTCAAGTTAGAAGTCTTTCTGAAGTCATGCAAGAGTTATCCCTTAAGTTAAGGAGATAAGATTGAGTTATATTTGAGTTGTAATTAGTTAACTCAATTGATTGAGTTAAGTCTAGTTAAATTAGTTCTAAACTATTTGAGGAACTAATAGTGAGTTAACAGTCAGTTGATGCATTAATGCACTCAACTAGTACTACTCGAGTTAACTGAAGATTCCCTCATCAGAAACTCATGCATGTCTATTTTGAGAAAGACCCAGTTGAGATTAATGTTCAAGGATAGTGTACTATCAGTTGCATGTGTTTTCTCATGGAGAAAACTCATGCATGCAGTCAAGGATTCATCGTTGAGGATTGCGTAGTTTTGAAGGCTGGTTTTCCACTTGGTAATAGGCTAATCATCCACAAGGAACAACACAAGGAAATAGGAGCTTGGAGGTCAGAGAGGAAGGCTGGAGAGAAGCCAAGATTTCCTGTGAGAATCTGTGAGGATTGTACTGCGAGCTGGCTAGCTATGAGAGCTAAGGCTTTGTATAATTCCTATGTATTTCCACCATTTATATTAATACAATAGTGTGGGGTTTTTATCTGAGACTTTCCCCAAAGTATTTTCATGTGTATTGTGCCATTGATTCTTATTCTTCTGGTTATATTGTTCAGCTTGATCTTTAAGCTTCCGTAAATTGATAGTAGAAGTAGGTTAAAGTATTCTGCTTTAATTTATATTGCATTATCGGGTTAACCTATCACAGATTTCCTACAACAGGGAAGTAGACTTTTCTATTGAGTTGGTTCCAGGGGCAACTCCAACATCAAAGGCACCTTACAGGATGGGTACACCTAAGTTGGTAGAGTTGAAGCTGCATTTGAAGGAAATGCTTGACAAGGGGTACATTAGGCAAAGTGTATCACCGTGTGGTGCACGGTACTGTTTGTAAAAAAGAAGGATGGTACTCTCGAGTTGTGCATTAACTACAAACAATTGAACAAAGTGACCATCAAGAACAAGTACAAAAAAATGATGACTTGTTTGATTAGTTGAAGGGAGAAGTATTGTTCTTGAAGATTTATCTTAGATCTGAATATCATTAGGTACGCATTAAAGAAGAGGAAATATACAAGACAATTTTCAGGACCATGTATAGGCATTATGAATTTGTTCTAGTTCCATTTGGTTTAAATAATGCTCCAATTAACTTTATGTTCTTAATGAATAGTGTGTTGCATCCGTATTTGGACATGTTTGTTATTTTGTTCATTGATGATATATTGGTATATTCAAAAAATGAAGAAGGGCATGCTGAGAATTTAGTAGTGGTGTTTAGATTGTTGAGAGAGAATCAATTGTATGCTAACCTCAGTAAGTGCCATTTCTTTCAAAATGAGGTACACTACTTGGGACATGTGGTTTCCAATGATGGCATAACAGTGGACTTAGAAAAGCTAAGAGCTATCATGGAATGGGTAGGTCCAGGGAATGTGGATGAGGTGAGATCTTTCATGGGGTTAGCAGGTTATTATAGGAGGTTCATAAGGAACTTCTCACAGATTGATTATCATATCACATCATTGTAGAGGAAAGGTAAGAAGTTTGAATGGACAAAGGAGTGTGCGACCAATTTTTAACAACTCAAGCAGTTGTTGACATATGCACCAATGTAAAGATTGTAAATCTGGATAAAGAGTTTGTATTATGTACATAGTCTTGTAAGAGAGGATTTGGTGGATTCCTTATGCGGGATGGACAGGTGGTATGCTATGAGTCATAGAAACTAAATGAGCATGAGAAGAACTATCTAATACATGATCTTGAGTTAGTAGTGATCATATGTGCATTGAATATGTGGAGGCACTATCTTCTTGGTAGGACGTTTGTATTGATAAGTGATGACAATGGTTTGCGGTATCTATTTGACCAGCCAAATCTGAATGGAAAGCAAGCTTAGTGGTTGGGCACGATCAGTGAGTTCAACGTTGAGATCAGGTATATCAAAGGTAAAGAGAATAGGGTGGCAGATGCTCTTAGCAAGTGGATACAAGTAAATCACATAGAAAATATGAGCTCCTATGGGATAAATTTATAGGATAGGATCTTGCAGGCAGGTCAACAGGATGATAGGTATATGGATATTGTGCACAGGTTGTAGTAGAGTACAGGTACACCTATAGGTACGTGTAGTGGTACATGTACATGTATAGGTAGTGGTATAGGTATAGGTACATGTACATGTACAGGTAGTGGTATAGGTACAGATGTAGGTGCACAGGATGTGGATTGTTGTCTCATGACAAAAGGATTGGTTAGACTTAGGTACATGATATATGTGCCAGATAGCATTGACCTCAAGAAGGTGCTCTCGAGGGAGTTTCATCTGAAACCATATTCATGTCACCCAATTTATCAAAATACATTGGTAACAGTGAATAAATTCTATTATTGATTGAATTTGAAGAGAGATGTGGCAGAGTTTGTAGCTAGGTTCTTGGATTGTCAGTAGGTGAAGGCAGAGTGTAGGAATGCAGGTGGACTACTACATCCATCCAATTCCAGAGTGGAAGTGAGGTCATTTCCATGGACTTTATCACAAGTTTGCCGAGGATAGTGAGACAACATGATTCCATCATGGTAGTGGTGGACAAGTTGAAAAAGGTAGCGCACTTCATTCAAGTGAAGTCTACATTATCAATGAGTGATGTAGCAAGGGTCTTCATCAGGGATGTGGTCAAATTGCATGGAGTTCCAAAGAAGATTGTGTTAGACAGGGATGTGAAGTTCACTTCCAAGTTTTGGAAGGAGTTATTTAGAGGTTTCGGCATAGAGTTGGCCTTCAATACAACTTATCATCCGCAGATAGATGGACAGATAGAGAGGGTCAACAGGACATTGGAGGAAATGTTGAGCATGTATGTGATGCATTAGTAGTAGAAGTGGGAAGAGTACCTTCCACTAGTAGAGTTCACTTATAAAAATGAATATCAGGAATCATTGAGGATGACTTTGTTTAAGGAATTGTATGGGTGGAGTTGCAATACCCCCATAAGTTGGAGTGATCCAGTGAACAAGGTGTTGATTGGACTAGACATTTTGGAAGACATGGAGTAGGAAGTGATGGTAATCAAGAAGAATTTGAAAGCAGCACGAGATAGGAAGAAGAGATATGAAGATCGGAATAGTTTTTTCAAGGAGTTATAGGTTGGGGAGCAGGTGTACTTGCGCATCAAACCAAAGAAGATCTCCTTGCAGATTGGATCATGTGCCAAGTTGGAAATCTGGTTTTGTGGACCTTTCAGGATTATTGAGAGGATTAGGCCAGTAGCATATCGAATTGCACTGCCTCCGACAATGAAATTCCATGATGTTTTCCATGTGTCATTACTTAAGAAGTATGCTAAGGATGTTGATCATGTGATTGACTGGTTTGTATTGTAGGTGGGGTCAGAAGGAGAATTCCATTCAGAACCACAATGCATTTTTTTAAGAAATATGCTCATGCTTCGAAACCAAGCCATTGGGTAAAAGTGTAATGGAAGCACTTTGGGCCCAATGAAGCTATATGGGAAATGGCAGATTAGATGCAGGCTATGTATCCTTCCTTATTCGGTCATTGAGTGGATGTTTTGGTATATGTATTTAGTATATGTTTTGGTGCATGCTTTGGTGATGGTTTGGTATATGTACATATGTATATGGATGTAAATACCACCATGAGATATGTTATAAATCTCGAATAAGCGGTATGTGTTTCATGTCATTATGATGTTATACTTGTTATGTTGCCATGTTGGTTTTCTTCTCAGTAGGATGATCATTGTAAATACTGCAACGAGCTAAGTTATAAAGCTCCATGGGTAGTATGTTTTTCTTACAACAACCTTGTTGGTTATAGGTGTTGTTGAAAACCTAGGACGGTGTTCCCCCAAAGGGGAGGATTCTGTAAGAACCCTGGTGAAAATTCCATGTAATAAAAGTTAATAAAGGGAAAATAATAATCATGGTTGATGGGACACATATTCTAAGATGAATTTTGGGCAAAAGCATAGTGATGGGGATTACTGGTGATTGATTAATGGCTAAGGAAATTGGCAAAGGAAATAGCAAAGGATTTGGAAAGGAAAAATGGAATTTTAGCACATTTATTTATGAAAATAATGGAAATTAGGAGAAAAGGGAGGTGAAAGGTCACAGGTTGCATGTGAGGAGGAAATGAAGAAAATATAGGTCTCATTAATAAAAAGGCTTCCAAGGATCAGTTCATAGAATTTTGTTAGTTTAGTTTTGGAGCTCTCTCTCTATTCTCTCTCTCTCATACTCTTGGACACTTAGAGTTTTATTGGAGCACTCTCTAGGGAGTGTGGCATACTTGAAGTTTTGGAGAAAGAAGGCAAGGGAAGAGCAAGAAATTGCAAGAGGACATCAAGATCAACAACTACAATGGGTTTTTCTTGTAGGTACCATGTTGCATGTATGTTTTCCTCACTAGTTTTGGCATGCATGGCATATACATATGGTTTATTGGTCATGATTTGTCATTATAATGGAGGATTTCTTCAATTGATAATGGATTTTCCTAGCCTTTCCATTTCCTATATATCCATGGTGTTGTGGGTTCATTTCTTTGTTTTTCTTCTAGTTGGTTCTCATGTTTCCTTTAGCTTGGGTTGAGTTACTAGTTCTTGGAAGCCCTTATAGGAAAAACACTCTGGAAGCCTTGTAACAACTTGGGTTGAGTTACTAGTTTTGGAACCTTGGTTGGACAAAAACTCTAGAAGCCCTTGGTGGGTTGAGATACTAGTCATGGAAGCCCTGGTTGGAAAATTCCCTAGAAGCTCGATGAAAACTGTGGGTTGAGTTACTTGTACTGGAAGCCTTAGTTGGAAAAAATTCTCTGGAGCCCTGGAAGGCTTGGGTAGAGACCAATCTAGTGATGGTTTTGTGATGTCTGACCATGAGGTGGAATCACTATTTGATGGGTTGAGATGGTGTTGTAGAAGTTGCAACACCCTCCAAAATTTTGGCCTACATCCAAATTTCAGATCCTTCCTTGGTTTTCCCCCTAAACACTTGGGCTCACTCAATGAGCTCTTGTCGAGTCTTTACACCCTTTTTTCTTGATCAACCACTGTAGTCTTTTGGCATGTTGATTTCTATGTCATGCTTATGGTCCTATTCTGGCAATTTTGAAGGTTTGTCTTTGTGTGCATGAGTTTTTTTTCACTCTGTGAAACATCGGTCGTACTCACACATAAAGCTGCACAAACTGTTATGCAAGTATTGACACGTTCGTTCAAGGATCCATCTCAATTGTCACAAATGTCGCTCTTAAAATTTAAGTCAGTCTCGCCGAGCACATGTTTGTCTTGTTGGTTCGAGGTGTCTTGTCGTTAAGTCATGCTAAGTGTGTGATCACAATTTCATGTATGCACAAGTTTGCTTGCTCTCACACTTAGGCATTTTTCCTGAAAATATTTTGACCGGACAACCCTCCTTCAACCGGGCCCCGACTAAGCTGCACTGCACAGTCTCAAATCTCAGTGACCCTACTCTGCTGCCTGGAACTATGTGGATCTTGAGGTTGTTCTATGGGACAGCCTGCACTACGTAATCCTGGAAGTGAGAAAGCCGACTATCTCCTAGAACTCCACATAAGTTGTCCCCAAGTCTGACCCAATATGTGCTTCCCGCAAGATCACTCATCAAGCCTCCCTCTAGTCTACCAGAAAAACCTAAACTGCGCTATGACTCGAGGCTGTACTTCTCCCAAAAAATGCACAGAAGTTTCCCAGCTTCCTAACCTACACTGTCTATAGAGACTGCACAGTCATGTGAGTTAGGCCTCTACTGCCTGTAATTGCACTGTTCCATGGAATTGCGCGGATCTGGTTGATAGCCCCCCTGCTAGATTGCTCTGCTCTATCCCTAAAAATTGCGCAATTTTAATTGGCACCCTCCCTGCTACCCCGCTTTTCACTCATCCCGGAAGTTACGCAACAACTACTTGTCCAACACTATCTTTCAGAAATATGTAGTTATGGCCAACAACTCCCTGCAGCTCAATCAAGCCTTGCTCTGGAAAATTGCGCATAAATGTCTGTGAGTGCCTCCTATTCCCCACTCTTTCTTCCTTGGAGAAACTACACATATTCTTAGCTAGACCCACAGGTGACCTATCTAGTCCTCATCCTGAAAAATAAACAGAATTGCCCAACAGTTCCTCCTGACACCCTACCTTGTCTTCCTCCCAGGAACTGTGCAATTCTACCAGGAACTGCGTAGCTCTACCTTGTCTTCCTCCCAGTGGCATCTATGTAGTTTTTCTCGATAGTTCTCTGTAGCCTCTCATCCCAGCACGAGATGTGCTCTGTGCAGTTTCAATACCTTGTCCTCTCTCCAAGTCACCTACACCCAAAACGGAAAACAATACATCCTGCTAGACTAAGAGATTTTGGTTTTGATGTTGTCTCATCATCATTGATTGCAGGAGAATGTACATTGATGAAATATGGCACGGAGGTGAATGAGATGAAGAAGGAGTGCATGATAGAAGGCTTTCTCACAGTTGAATGAACGTATGAATCACATCGAGCAACAAGCGAAACGGACACATACGCGTGCATCATCAAACAAAGACTAAGAACATTGAAGACCCCGCATACTTTTCCATGCAAAGGTGAAGACATGATACACCAAGAGCACACCCATCACTCAACAATATAGTAGCTTGACATGGAAACCACAATCAACCAGTACATGTCAGTAGTGTCATGAGTTGTCTCAGCCACATCACTACTATGGGCCATACTTGTTGTAATCAAATGTAATGTAATGTGAAAGTCCAAGA
This sequence comes from Pinus taeda, assembly GCA_000404065.3. Classification (NCBI taxonomy): domain Eukaryota; kingdom Viridiplantae; phylum Streptophyta; class Pinopsida; order Pinales; family Pinaceae; genus Pinus; species Pinus taeda. The sequence continues at coordinate 163,318 of APFE030550909.1, forward strand.
TATACACCTATGAAGTTGAAGAGTCATGTAAGTTGAAAAGTCATAGGAAGTCAAATATTCATAAGGGAAGTCAAAGAGTCACAAGGATCAGTTATCCCCCTTGGATATATATACCCCCTCATTGTATGAGCAAAGGACTTTTCACCTTAGCTCCTCTCACATAGCCTTGAGAGTCTGTAGTTTGTTCTTTGAGGAGCGAGGAGTGGCTCCAATGTCCCACTACTGGGGCTAGTGATGTATGGTGTACAAATGTGTCTTGGAACTTTTTCTTAATTCAGAAGATAGTTGAACCACTTCAGTTATTTTAGTACTTACATTGTTGAAAATGTGTTGTATTGTTTATCACTGTTGTCTCGTATGTTTGGGCTACTCCGCTAGCATTAGACAGAACATCCTTGTGTTTCTTGGTTATAACGACTATCACCCTCGTGTGGACTACTCCGTTGGATGGTGTACGTGTTTTCCCTTGTACTTTAGTTTTAACGACTACCAGATTTGCTGTGGACTATTCCGCTGGATGCTGGACAGACCCTTGTTGTTTTCGCGTGTGTCTCTCCCTGTATGGTACTACTATCTCTCATATAAAGGCTCACTTTTACCCTCTCCTTTATAGTAAGAGAACCCATACATAAAGTTATATTACGCACTCACCAGGTATACTCACCTCGCTTTATTGAAGTTACAAGCATAACACTCTCAGGTTCTGAACAACAAGAGCTAAGGAAAATATCTAAGATAATGGAAACCATGCCATCGTATTGGATGGGACTCCTACACTAAGCAATGTGAGGTCTAGTTGGGACTTCATATTGGGGAGATCCCATGAATGCTGGCAGGTCTAGCACTGGCAACATTTATGGCGCTAGGAGGAGGGTTGCCAGTGGTTTATGGTTGAATGTCCTCTGAACCCAACATATCCATCATCTGGTCAAGGCAGTAACATGAACTCCCTCTCTCCCACGCATAACTTTGAAGTTGGTTACTCCTTGCCTCCAAAAACCAAACAATAAATTTCATATCATCACATTCGCGGTGTTCATCCCATCACCCGTCAGTTTGCTAAAGCCGTCGGACTAATTCCAGGAATACACACTCATCCCTCTTCATAGAGGAAGAAAAAGACTACACCCACAAGAGTGCTAGTCTCGTCTATTGAAGAAGTTATCCTCACCACTCTTAAAGATCTAGTAGAAGCTATTGAGAACAAAGAGGAACCTCCTGTTTTTCTAGAAGGAGAAGAAGTTAACAACGTACTCTTGGGCTCAGGTTCTGGGGGAGGCAGTGGAGGAGGTGGAGGCGAAGATGAACCAACGTATTCAAAGGTTGAACTGTTAGATTCAGAAGAAGAGGAGGAGGATGAAGAAGAGGGCAATATAGATGATCAAAATATGGAATGGATGACACAGGGCCCATTGGCACTCCAAGGTTCCTTGAAAAATATGCCAAGGCAAGTAGAGAAGCTATTAACAAAGTATGACCCTGATAGAACAGTGAAGGCAAAAGACCATTTAGATACGTTCTACCTACATCTTCAAACACTCAAGGTACGTTATGATGATGTTGCATGTAGATTGTTTCCATGTACATTGGATAGTAGAGTAGTTGTATGGTACCATAGCCTTCCTATCAACTCCATTCAGAACTGGGGAATGTTCAAGAGAATTTTCCCTGAGAAATTTGCTGAGGACAAAATCCCTACCATGTTGTTGAAAGAATTGGGTAGTCTCAAGATGGAGTAGAAAGAAAAAGTAAAGGACTTTAACTATAAGTTTAAGAATATCTTGAACAAGTTCAGTGCAGACACTAAACCTCATGACTCCATCACAGTTGACTACTACCTGTCTGCACTGTCGACCAATATTGCATAGTTCTTCAAGTGAGCTGCAAAACCAACACTTATAGAAAAATTCCAAGAAGCAATTGATGTGGAGAAAGCTCTACGCGTGGTTGGAATCATTGTAGATGATGAACCAACCAAAGAATCCAATGACATGGGTAGGAGGTCTCATACTACTGTGAGTAAGGTAAAGGAAAATGAAGCAAGTGAAATTGAGACCCTTACTCATCTCCTTAAGTTGTTGAGAACCGAAGTAGCTGAACTTAAGAAATGGACAACCGAGACAGCTGTGAGAAACAAACCTCCCATATTTGCACAGAGGAAGAATGTGACATCAGGTAGTAGCAGTAGCCACCCGACTAAATATGTGCAGAGCTCCAGTTGTGTTCCAAATGGAACAAATTACAAAGGATAACTTCTGCGCGATCCACGAAGAACGACATTTAGAGAAGTCTTGTCTAGAATGGAACCGAGTTATGAGCACTATGGCTTCAAGGTTGAATGATCATTTTAAGGCCAATGAGCAGGTTTAGATGGAGGATGAAGACGAAGAAGAGGATGCTACATCTAATGAAGCTCCAAGTTCTGGGCATACATTTAACATGTATCAATGTCTTAATGTTGCCCAGAAGAAAACAACCACTGAGAAGGAGCCCTTCAAGCAGAACAACCGATACAAATTGATAAGTCAAGGGGCTTATGATATGTTTGAGATACTGAAAGAAAAATTTAATAAATTTCTCAGTACATTTCATCCACTAACCTCCTCAACACAGAAAACACAAAGCAAGTGTTGGAAGGTAGCTACAACAAAATATATGTCCATGAGCAAAAATATCCAAAACACTCCACCGGATAGTACAAACACAAGTCTTCCCCCAGACAACTCGGTGAGTCTTCCTGCTTTGGATTACAATATTGTTGAAGATATGAAAAATACCCGTGTGAACATCTCTCTTTATGAGTTAACCAAGCTCACGGGTCAGCGTGATATTCTTTTTCACGCACTGGGGAAAACCTCCACTGACAATTTTGCCTCTTCCAAAAAGGGACCAAGCAAGTCTCCCAGATCACTTGCATCTGTGCTCAACGTGCTTCACATGGAAGAAGAAAACTCGCTCTGCCCACCATTCTTTTCGTCACTTGAAATATTAAACTTCAATGTCCACAATGTTAGGTAAAATTGATGCAGGGTTTGAGTCAAGGTTGACCTAGTTAAATAGTATTGGTTTTGGGCACATGGTATAGTGTACCCATGGTATTATGGTCAGTGGTATTGCATGTAATGGAGCCTATAAATGGCTGGGAATACTTCATTGTAATGTAGGCCTGGAGGTGAGCGGTGAAGGCTCACTTGGCTAGATTGGCCAGGATTTTGGCCAATGCTAATGAAATCTCATTGGGTGGGGGTTTTCCTGGATAAATATTATGTGTATAATATTTATGTGTATTTTTGTTGGTTATTTTATTATTCCTCTTTGTAAATCACGGTAAATCTCAGTAATAATTTATCTCTTTGCCATAAAATTCTTAAAAATTGGTATCAGAGCTAAGTTGTATTTAGAATAACGTTTTTTGCTTCCAAGGGTTTTTATTGGCCTGGTAGAGAGGGAGATAATCGAGTTTTGCTTGCAAATCTAGATCAAAAGCCATAGATTGTGAAGAAAAGTTGCAGGCTATTGGGCCATGAGAGATTCAGTGGATGAGGATGATATGTGCACATGGATTAATTAATTTATGAACCATGTACTTGAAAAGAACACCTAGATAACTCGTGGTTACAATGGCTAGTGACCCATGTAATTCGGTAGATGGGTTATTTTTATATGGACATTCATGTCATATGTACAAAGACAACAACGAGTATAAGAAAAAACAAAAATTATTATTATAATGGAGTGAAATTTTTAATTTGCATGTAAATGGGGATACTTCTGTAAGACCTGTTAAGGAATGCGTACCCCTGGATAATTATAGGTAAAATCTGGGTTAGACCTAGGTAATAGGGGGATGTCGAGTTAACAAATCCTGGGTAAAAAATTTGAAGGGGGTAAGGGCTAGAGTGAGTGAGATTGTCTCACATAGCATATTTTGGCTGGATTTAGTCAAGGAACCCCACGTCAAGTTTAAGGGGGGAATGGTTAGGTAAAATTGACTCGGGGTATGAGTCAAGGTTGACCTGGTTAAATAGTATTGGTTTTGGGCACATGGTATAGTGTACCTATGGTATTATGGTCAGTGGTATTGCATGTAATGGAGCTTATAAAACGCTGGGAATACTTCATTGTAATGTAGGCTTGGAGGTGAGTGGTGAAGGATCACTTGGCCAGATTGGCCAAGGTTTTGGCCAATGCTAATGATATCTCATTGAGTTGGGGTTTTCCCCAGATTTGGGGTTTTCCTGGATAAATATTAAGTGTATAATATTTATGTGTATTTTTGTTGGTTATTTTATTATTCCCCTCTATAAATCTCATAAATCTGAGTAATAATTTATCTCTCTGCCATAAAATTCTTAAAACACTACTGTTTTGTTGACTCTGGGGCATCAGTCAATGTCATGCCACTGTCCATCGCTAACCAGATCAATGAGAAATGGAGTAGTAAAACTGTGCAGATCATCCAACTTGATAGAATGTGTGTACCAACCATTGGTGAACTACGGGATGTGATCATCTGGTTATCGTCCAATGAGTGCGTTCACCAGTGCATTAACATTGTGATTGTGGACATCCTAGAAGCATATGGTTTATTGCTCAGCAGAGACTGGTCCAGTAAGTTGTAAGGATATTTTTCTACAGAATGGTCACACTTATGGCTTCTGTACTAGGGAATAAACATCTAGATCTGGGTGTCTACGGAGAGATATATGAAAGATAACGTCACTCCCTTGAATGGTAGAAATGAACTGTTGGGTTTCACAGAACATCTGTTCGGAAATTTCTTTCTGAAAATGAAGCTAGGATGTTATCCTGCACAGTCGAGCCCCACCCCACTAGATACACAGCTGGGTCTCCTTCCTTGCCCAACTGACGGAAATGAGAATTGTACAATACATTGTAACAATAATAGTAGTAGTGTTAGCAGTACTAGTGCGACAAACGGTCCTTGTACAAATGAATTTTGGACCTTGTTTCGAAGGATCCAAAACATAGGATGGCTCTAGAGCCGTTTGTGTTTTGATAGACCCAAGGCAAAGGAAACACTTAGTCTCGAACCGCTTGGAGTTCAAGTGCACCAACAATACTACCGAATATGAAGCATTCATTTTGGATTTACAGAAAGCCCTCAGCCTCAATGTTGCTATGCTGAAAGCGGTAGGTGATTCAAAGATTGTGGTACGTTAGGTACGTAACACCATACACTGTGTCTCACCTTATCATAAGAGTTACCAACAAAAGGTATGGCAACTTATCTCTAATTTCTAAGATTTTAGTATCATCTTTGTACGAAGAATGCGCAATGCAGCTGCAGACGCTATGGAAAATGCAGCTGCTAGGATGACACCGCTTAGGGATATATTTATTATTGAAATTTTTTATAAGCCATCTATCCTTGACAACATCACTAATTTGCGTGTTTTTGATGATGATGAACATATACTGTATTTCGTGGCCAACGCTGACATCTTCAAGGATGCAATAATAGATGAAGACGTGCACGAGAAGTCTCTACAAGACATAATTAATGATAGTAAAGGAAACATCATCCCCAAGGGTGTGTATTCAATCGAGAATCTATATGACTTGCAGAACTAATTCAAAATGCCCCGAACACTAAAAACCATAGTTCCACATTGATGCATAAACATATTAATCTGGGAGCAGATACAGATCCAAAGTTCATGAATATCGATATGTGTTGCACATTGGAAGAGTGACAATCCTTTGTCCTCCTGTTTATATAGTAGCATGATGTATTCGCGTGGACGTACTATGAATTGAAAACATATGGCACGCGAATAATCCAACACATCATTCCGATCAAATAAGGGGTCAAGCCATTTTAGTAGAAGCTCAAAAAAGTCTACCCATCACTTGAACCCCTCATACATAAATAATTGACTATGTTGTTGGATGCTCGGATCATTTATAAGGTTCATAATTCTACTTGGGTTTCAAACTTAGTTCCCGTGAGGAAGAAGTCTGGGGAGATCTGCTTGTGTGTTGATTTCCAAAAGCTGAATCGTGCCTCGAACAATGACGACTACCCAGTGTTGTCTATGGAGTAGATCTTGCCAACAGTATCTAGGGCAAAAATGTTTTCTTTGTTGGATGGTTTTTCTGGATATAACCAATTTCTTATAATAGAACCTGATAGGCTTAAAACTACATTTCTTACCAAGTGGGGTACATTCACTTATCAAAGAATTCCATTTGGGTTGGTAAACACAGGCACAAATTTCAATGCACTATGGACATTGCCTTCCCTGGGCTCATTAGACAGAGCTTGGTGGTTTACCTTGATGATGTGACAATATTTTCCAGAAAATGGTTAGACCACCTGTGCCATCTCAAAAAGATGTTTGAGCAATGTCAAAAGTACGGGATATCCTTGAATCCCAAGAAGAGCGTCTTTGCAGTGTCTCAGGGAAACATCCTTGGGCATATCATTTCCAAGAGTGGGATCAAGGTTGATTCGGACTAAGTTCAAACTATCACGTAAATTCCTCACCTACTCAACAAGAAAGTTATGTAGTCCTTCTAAGAAGATCAACTTCCTTCGAAAGTTCATCTCATATTATGTGCTAATTGTTAAACCTATCCAAGGTATGATCAAGAAGGATGTAGTTTACAACTGGGGGAAGAAGGAAAATGATGCATTTTCCCATTTCAAGCAGGTGATAGCAAAAGTACCTGCATTGTACAACCCAAATTTCAACAAAGATTTCTTTCTTTATACTTTCACTTTTGATAATTCACTCGTCGCAGTGCTCACTCATAAGGATGAGTTGAACAACGAACATCCCGTGTCCTTCATGAGCGCAACCATGTAGGGACCCGAGCTCAACTATCCCACCATGGATAAGAAAGCATACACAATATACAAGGCAGTGAAACACTTTAGACCTTGCCCGCTGAAAAATCATTGCATCGTCTTTGTGCCACACCTAGAAGTCAGATCGCTGCTTGTTCAACAAGAGTTGGGTGAAAGACATGCAAATTGGATGACAAGACTACAAGAGTATGATCTTGATATCAAGACTGTTCACACTATCAAGGGTCACAGTCTCTATATACTTACAACTGAAGCGACACACACGCAAGAGGAAGAAGAAGAGCTCGCTGGATGCGAGAAAGAAATCAATATGTATAATGTAGAGCGAGCACCACCCACTTCACATCACAACTCTTGGTATGAAGAAGTGTGCCAATACCTTGAGCACGGGACCATTACCTCTCATTTTACAATCCAGCAGAAAAGGACACTCTGACTCAAAGCCTTATCTTACTATTTGGTGCACAGAGTGATTTACAGAAAGAAAAACAATGGAATTTTCTCGGGTGCTTGGAGGCACAAGATTCAAAGAGAGTGTTACGTGATCTTCATGAAGGACCATCCAAGGGTCACTTTGTGGGTAACACACCAATGCATAAAGTCATGAGAGCCTGTTTCTACTAGCCCACATTGTTTAAAGATGCACACGCTTATGCCCGCAAGTGCCCGGTCTATCAGCGATGCGCCAACAGAACTCGAAGGTCAACAACTCCGCTGCACGCTATTGCAGGGGACAAATCATTCCAATATATGGGCTTATAAATAATTGGAGAAATATTCCCACATTCATCAAAGCAGCACCACTACATCCTGACTACTACAAATTAATTCACTCGGTGGATAGACACAATTCCTCTTAAAAAAGTGAATTACCTGGAAGTCATCAAATTCCTTCAACAAAACACCATTTCGAGGTTTGGCATTCCTGTATCACTTGTTTTTGACAATGCAAATTACTTCTCTTCATTGAAACTTTATGATTTTTCATTGCAATATGGTATTGTTCTTAAGCATTCAACTAAATACTACCCACAGGGAAATGGTGTTATCGAATCTACAAACAAGAATCTCATTCACATCATAAAAAATACAATTTACTCTGAACAGGGAAATTGACATTTTGCTTTGGTGAATTCTCTTTGAGCTAACCAAGTTACACCCAAACCCTCTCTGAACACATCTCCATACTTCCTTGTATACGGATAAGAAGCCATACTCCCACCAAATATCTAATTGCTTACTCTCGAGTTATCCCAAGAATCCCAAGGCAAACCATGTCGTTTGGTTTAGGGTAGGATGGACACATTACACAAGTTACATGAAGAACAAATGAAAGAAAAAGAAAAATTTTTACTCCACCAGAACCGTATCAAGAGATGGTTCAATCGAAAGTCTACAGGGAACACCAGCTTCGCTATGGGTGACTTAGTATTGAAATGGGATAAACCCCACGAAGACAAAGGCAAACACACAAAGTTCCATTCCCTATGGATTGGTTCGTTCACGGTTCACGAAAACTTGGCCAACACACATATCGTCTACAATCACTTGACGGGAGGATTGACAACCTTCCTATCAATGGCTAAGATTTACAATGTTATTTTTAATGATCTGGGGTTGCACTCTGCCCTATGTACATAGTCTTTTTATTGCTTGTTCTCTTGCTTTACTTTGTTGTTTTCACTTCATTTTGCTTTGCTTTTATGTCTTGTCATTTTCGTTTTGTAAATAAGTGTTGTCTTATACTATGTTCTACCTTTTGAATAAGCATGTGGCTAAAGTTAAAGAGTCATGTGACACTGCAGTGTTTGGCCAATCCTGTGTCCATCTTCTTTGTGCTTGGTTGTAACTTTTGGCTGATGAAGTCTTGATGGAAAATATTACCCATCTTTAAGGGAAGCTCTGGTCAAACCATGAACCTATGTCCAAACTGGGAAACACCATGCCTGTACTCAGTCTTCTACTCTGTGTGTTCAATCTTATCCAACTAGTAGAAATGGAGAAGGGGCATATCTAAATGGGAAAACCTAAATCAGAGGCCTTGCATGATTCTCTGAAGGAACAACCTCTTCTTCTCTCAATAAGTTGGGATCCCTCTTCCACCCAAAAATAAATAAGTTCCTATGCACAATCCTATTTCAAAAAAATTACAAGGGCGAAAGAAGAGAAAGGCTTCCTGTGCAGGGAGGTGAAGCATCCAACTCCACCAGGGTACTGACCAGGCTCCCTGGCAATGGAACGATGCTTGAGTTACTGTGTAACTCTGCCATGGTATTGTCCAGGCCTACTGGCAGCAGACCAACACCAGAGATGAAAACTTATACTCTGAAAATCTTAAGCTCGCGAACCAAACTACCCTTCATGATTTTGAAACACTGTGATATAGCTGAAAATTTTGTTGTGTTTAACTGAGTTAGTACAAGGTGAACCATGTATGTACATGGGGTAAGTGGGGAAGACAAAGTAACATTCACAACGAATCAATACTCCCCGAAATGCCAAGGCCTCGTGCTAAAAATGAACTAAAATAGAGAAGTTGGTATTCAACCAGTGTGTCGCCAAGTGTTGTAGCGGCTGCAACACCCTCCAAAATTTTGGCCTGCATCCAAATTTCAGAGCCTTCCTTGGTTTTTCCTCTGATGGTTGTAGACACACAGGCTCACTCCATGAGCTCTTATAGAGTATTTACACCCTTTTTTCTTGATTGACCACCAGTCGTCTCTTGGCATGTTGATTGCTATGTCATGCTTGCAGTCACGTTTTGGAAATTTTGAAGGTTTGTCTTGTGTGCATGAATTGTTTTCACTCTGTGAGACATCGGTTGTACTCACACACAAAGTTGCACGCATTGTCATGCAAGTGTCATCATGGTTGTTCGAAGATCCATCTCAAGTGTCGCAATTGTTGCTCTTAACCTTTAAGTCAATCTCACTGAGCACATGTTTGTCTTGTTGGTTCAAGGTGCCTTGTTGTCGAGTCATGGTAAGTGTGTGATCACAATGTCATGTATGCACAAGTTTTCTTGCTCCCACACTTAGCCATTTTTCCTGAAAATATTTTGATTGGACAACCGTCCTTCAACATGACCCCGACTTAGTTGCGCTACGTAGTCTCAACTCTCAGTCTTCTATGCTGCCCAAAACTGCACAAAGCTTTAGGTTTTCCTTCAGGCCATCCAACACTACACAATCCTGGAAGTGAGCAAGTTAACTGTCTCCCAGAACTGCGTAGAAGTTGTCCCCAAGTCTGACCTAATCTACGCTTCCCGCAATATCACTCATCAAACCTCCCTCTGGTCTACCAAAAACCCTAAACTAAATTATGACCCGAGGCTGCATTGCTCCCCAAAATCACGCAAAAGTTGCCTAGCTGCTTTCCCTGCACTGTCTGCAAAAACTGCGCAATCTTGTGAGTCAGGCCTCTGTTGCCTATCACTGTACTGTTCCAAGGAATTGTGTAGGTTTTACTGGTAGGTCCCCCTGCTGGCTTTCTCTACTTTGTCCCTGAAATTTGCACAGTTTTGACTGGCACTCTCTCTACTACCCCGCTCTACACTCATCCCAAAAATCATGCAACAACTACATGTCTGACACTGTCTCTCAGAAATGCGCAGTTTTGACTAGTAGCTCCTCGTAGCTCGATCCAACCTTGCTTTGGAAAAATGTGCAGAAATGTCTACCAGTGCCTCCTGCTGCCCGCTTTGTCTTCCTTAGAGAAATTGTATAGATTCCCAACTAGAACCCCAGATGACATGCCCAGTCCTCATCCTGAAAACTACGCAGAATCTGCTAGTAGTTCCTCCTGACACCCTACCTTGTCTTCCTCCTTGGAACTCCACAGTTATGCACAACTGGGTTCTACCTTGCAAATGTCATTGTTGTATCAGATTGCGTAAATCTACCTCCCAGTGACATCTGCACAGTTTTTCTTGAAAGTGCTTTAGAGCCTCTCATCCCGACCTGAGCTATGCTCTACGCAGTTTCAGTACCTTGTCCTCTCTCTTGGTCACCTACACCGGAAACAGAAAATAGTGCATCATCCTAGACTAGGTTATTTTTGGATTTGATGTTGTCTTGTCATGAGTGATTGCAGGAATAGGTACATTGATGAAACATGGCGCGACAATGAATGAGATGAAGAAGGAACGCATGCTATAAGACTTGCTCAGAGTTGAACGAATGTACGAAGCACATCGAGAAGCAAGCAAAAGGGACACATACGTGTGCACCATCAAGCAAAGACCAAGACCATCAAAGACCCCACACACTTTTCCATGCAGAGGTGAAGACATGATACACCAAGAGCACACCCATCACTCAGCAGCATAGCAGATCGACACAGACACCACAATCATCTAGTACATGTCAGCAGTGTCATGTCAGTTGTGTCATGATTTGTCTTAGCCACATTACTATTATGGTCCATACTTGTTGTAATCAAATGTAATGTGATGTGAAAGTCCAAGAGACACACATATGAAGTTGAAGAGTCATGTAAGTCAAAAAGTCCTAGGAAGTCAAACAATCATGAGGGAAGTCGAAGAGTAATAAGGGTCAATTATCACTCTTGGCTATATATACCCCCTCATTGTATGAGAAAATGAATTTTCACCTTGGCTCCTCTCACATAGCCTTCATAGTTTGTAGTCTGTTCTTTGAGGAGTGAGGAGTGGCTCCAATGTCCCACTACTGCGGCTAGTGATGTATGGTGTACAAATGTGTCTTGGAAATGTTTCTTAATTCAGAAGCCTGTCTCAGGCCAACACGTTTTAACACATGTTTTGCATCTATTTGTAAGGCTATTATTTAAACATTTGTAATGCATGCTTGCTTAACCTATACTAAGATAGTTGAACTACTTTGGTTATTTTAGTATTTACATTGTTGAAGATGTGTTGTATTGTTTATCACTATTGTCTTGTCTGTGTGGACTACTCCATCAGACGTTAGACAGACCATCCTTTTGTTTTCTTGGTTATAATGACTGTCACCCCTATGTGGACTACTCCATTGGACGGTGTACGTGTTTTCCCTTGTACTTTGGATTTAATGACTGCCACATCTACTGTGGACCATTCTGCTAGATGCTGGACAAACCCTTATTGTTTTAGCATGTGTCTCTCCATGGGTGGTACTGCTACCTCTAATCTAGAGGCTCACTTTTACCCTCTCCTTTACAGTAAGAGAAACCAAATACAAAGTTACATTACGCACTCACTAGGCATAATCACCTTGCTTTCTTGAAGTTACAAGCATAACACTCTCAGATGCTGAACAATAACAACTAAGGAAAATCTCTAAGATAATGGAAACTGGGCCATCGTATCGGATGGGACTCCTACACCAAATGGTGTGAGGTATAGTTGGGACTTCATACCAGGTATATCCCCTGAACGTTGGCGGGTCCAACACCATCAACAAGTGGTTTAGCCTCTAGAAGCCTTGGGTGGTTTTGATTGATGTGTTTTATGAGATCCCACATTCATGCTTGTAATATGGCACAAGGGGGATTGGCTAAAGAGATATTTGGCCCAACCATGTCTATGGTCGGGTGGTTTGTGGAAATACAAAACTTGGTTGGCCTTTGCATCATTAATATGAAGTTATTTCTCATTATTTCATTAGCGTTGTACTGGTTTATATGTGGATTATATGACTATTATTTCCTTTGTATTTCTGTAGTTATTATGTTGGTTATGAGCATGTGTTATGACGATCTCTATGTATGGATATCACCATGTTTTTAATTGTAAATGAATGAACAATGTATCTATGGCCTAATAGATGAAATTGAAACTAATGTGTTGAGGCATCAATTCTTCTTAGCGATTCTCATATATGTTTGAGACCCCTATGCTCATATTTGTTGTTTAAATCTATATTACATAATTATGACATGTTTGACGAAATGAATGTCATGGCTTGTAAGGGTTCAATCAAATCCTTGCTCAAGTAATTGCATTTATATCATTTTTCTATTGTTATCTTTCAGTTATGAAAGTGTCATTGAGTTTTGGGTAGTGACCTAAGATCTGGGTTAGAAAAAGTAGCTCAAATCCTGGAGTCGTAGGCATAGGTATCAGGAGAAAAGTCCCTAGACGCATGCATACCCATGTTGTGGGAGCGTCTAGAGCCTCCTGGAGGCATTCTTGTCCATATCAAGGGAGTGTTCAAGGGGTTAATGGTCAACTAGTTGGTCTCAGGGGCTGGGTACCTAAGTGGTTGGGATGGCTCCTAGGAGTTCTGTTGCTGATGTGGAAGGTTTATATGGTGTGTTTATGTCGATTCCACTTCCTTAAGTGACACATAGGGAGTCAAATCATATCATAGTAACTTCCCATCACATGTTTACCCCCATTGGCCGGTTACTTGGGTAGATGTGCGAGGAGGTTGTTACAGATTTTGACCAATCATGTGCATTTTATGTGCATTTTTACGATTGATCATGTTAGTAACAAAACTGACCATGTCTATGAAATTTTCAAGGATGTGGAATTAATTCGAGTGCAACCACAAATCCCAAATTCTACTTTAGAAATGATTCAGTTAATGACAACCCCCTCAAGGATCAGATCCTCAAAACAAAGAATTGTTTAATGCCAACTCCTTTGTACAACAAGAATAATACTCACATTCTAATGAGTGTTGGTGTGCTAAGGTGAGGCATGGGATATTATTTGTAATCTAAGGTGCTCCTTTTTAGGATTAGGGTTGGTTTATGTACTTGTTTTCAAAATTATTTTTTGGTGCATTTTTCGTTTGCTTTTTTAGGTGGGAGTGCTACATTGGAAACATTTCTAAACATAACCTAAAATGCTCTTTTTGTATTTCCATTTATGAATGAAAATCATCTTACATCTAAATTAGATGAGAACATATTCACTCCTCCATTCTTTCAATTTCCCTATTATCAAAAATAATTTAGAAACCATTTTAATAATTAGTTGTGCCAGTTATAGGATAAAATGCATGATGACAAATAATTTACTCCTTGATAGCTTGAACTTTTGCAACTCCGTTAGGCCTTATGGATCAACCATGATAACTTTCTAAGGTGAATGTGCATGCATGAGAACAATATCTTGAAATTCCTACATGCTATACATGCATCACATCAAATACTGTATTTTAAGTTGTTCACCTTCCATATTAACCCACTTCAAGCCCTAGTCCATAATTAGAGTAACACATTTTTATTGCTTATAAACATGGAATAATAAATTTCCATAAAATACAATTGACATAAATCATAGATGTTTTTGTGAAAAAAAATACTCTCTTAATTTGAAATTACTATCATGGTTAAATTATCATTGAGTAAATGTTGTTCTTGTAGGTGTTCTTGGGTCACTTAAGGATGGTATGCATAAACGCCAATGAGGAGGAAAAGAGCAATACTACATTAGAAAATAGGAGGTTACTAACCCCAAGAGTGGAGCTAGAACATGGGAAATGAAACTACCTAGGGAAACAAACTAATTCACTATCAAATAAGACATAACAAGCTAGGGTGACATCTATTCTAAGTGTAGCTGTAATTTTCACCCTATTTTTAAGCAACATTGGGAAAACTAAAGGGGAACAGAGGGAAGCGATTTATGTAGGCTTCCTGTAGGATTTATGAGCTTTTAGGATTTATGCAGGTTTTTACAAGGCTATGTGGTCTCCTGTAGTAGTCACAGAGGTCCCTCATGCATACCAAAATACCCTTTTGAAGTAGAAAGGAGACTTGATAATTCATGAAGGAACAAATTATGCTAATGGAGAGGGATTTTGTTGTGGTTATGGTGGGAAAATGAATAAATTGAGTTGCTGTAGATTTAGAAATGGCGAACAATGGAGAAGGAACTAGCGTATGAAAAATAGTGATGAAAGAGCTAGGTGCTAAGATGTTTCTAGTGTCTTTCTCCAACTCAAATGCCAAAAATTTCCTCGACCTATAGTTATTTCTAAAAAATGGGTCTTTATATAGCATTACAAGACTTTCTTATAGCAAATCAAGGAAGTTGGGAAAAATGTATGGGAAGGATTTAGTGATGAAGGTCTAATGTGGTAGATGATGAAATAAGGTAAAAAATAGTGTAGGGGTGCCCTATGAGCCCTCTTGGAGTGCTTGAGATGAAGGCTTGGGACGATGATGCGGGATGAATTGTTCAACAAGTCTTGTTGGTTTTTCTACAATATACACATGGATCAAGGTGAGACAATTTTCTTCTTTTTCTTTTTGTCATTCTTCTTCATTTTTCATCATTTTTTATTTTTATTATTGTTGTTGAGGCTTACTAGCTATCACATGGAAGTTTTTAGCCAGTGAGCTCACCCCAAGTGCCTTGGAGGACGTTTTCACCTAGAATTCTTATTTTTTTCTTCTTAAAACTCAAATACTACCTCATAGAGGTTTTCAACTAGTGATTCTGCCTCAAGTACCTTAAAGGAGGTTTTCCCTTGAGGTTTTTTTTATTTCTTTTCTTTTTTCCTTGTTGGTCAAGGATTGAATGGATTGGGAGCTCTCATGCTTTCAATAAGATTCAGTTCCTTAATTATTGAGTTGGTAAAATCAACCCTGGAGAGGGGCTTCTTGTATTTTTTCAACTGATATCCATTTATTATAAGGGGAACTTGTTCCTCATCTATAGTCCTGATTTTGACTGAGCTATTATCATAGCACTTCTTAACTAGATTAGGCCCAAGCTATCTAGTAATATAGGAGGGCCTAATCACCCTCTTGTAAGGCTCTAGTTTTAATGTTCTTGTCATTCTTGAATTTTCTCTGCAACTGGACTACTTTAGTGTGTAATAAGGCTTGTATTTTATATTCACCTAGTGAATTCAATTGTTTCAACCTATCAGCTTGTGCCTTAGAAAAACCAATGCCAAGTTGAGTTTCCATCCTTAATGTGGTGTACTCAAATTCAATGGACAATAGAGCCTTTTCCCCATACACTAACTCATAAGGGCTAAAATCAGTGGCAGTTTTTCAAGTGGTGTTGTAGGCCCAAGTAGCATCAATAAGTCTTTCTACCTATTCCCTTTTGCTTTTGTTGATCACTGTGGTCATAGTGCTCTCTAATTCCCTATTGGTGACTTCTACTTGTCCGTTGGGGGTAATATGGAGTGGAATCCTAGTGTTGAATGTGGTTTTTCTTCATTATCCCTTCAATCAAATTGGAAGTGAACTAGGAGCCATGGCCTGTCACAAATTCTCTTAGAAAACCAAACTTATAAAATATATTTTCCCTTAAGAACTCAACCACTTTATGTTATGTTGTTGCTTTCACTACCTTCACTACAAACCACTTTTTCGAGTAGTGAGTGCATACAATGATTTACTTCTTCTTCCTAGATGGGGGCTCAATAGGAACAATCAATTTCGTGCCCCACTTCTCAAATGGCTCAAAAGACACTTGAGGTTGGAGGGGCATATCATCCTTCCAAGTAGGTTTTCCCATCCTTTGGCATTCATCACACTGTGAAGTATATCTTTGGGCATGCTTGTGAAAGGTTGGCAAAAAGTATCTTGCTTGTAGGATTTTTTAAGATGTCCTCTTTGTAGCAAAATGGCCCCCATAGGTTCCATCACGATAAGATAAAAGGATGTCTTAAAATTCATCCTCCCCGACACGTTTTCTCAAAATATGATTAGGCCCTTACATAAAGAGGTTTCCCCTGATCATATTTTAGGAAGCACTTTTTATGAAATTCTTACTTTTCTTCTTCAAAGATTGGTGAGGAGTGAATTGGCGATTAGTTAGGAAATTTGCAATGTTGGTGAACCATGAAGATAAAATTGATATGGTAAAAATATGTTAATTAGGGATTTGATCATATATCATTTATTCATTTTCAAATAGGGTTAGACTTGATAGAAACTATGCAACAACATTATGTTGTAGCAACTACAGCCACCCTAAAATTTTTTGCCTATGCTTTGATTTTGGAGCCTTCCTTCTTATCCACATGAGCTCATCTTCCACTGATCCAGGTATTCATGCTTCGACTGAGACTTATCTTTTTCATTATTCTTGTGTTTTCTTGTTTTCACACCTAATTGATCTTTCTAACTCACAAGGTTATCTCCCAACTTGGTCTCACAACAGTTTTGGGCGTGCCTACATATATTGCACAATCCTTGAGGGCTAGTAGACTTGATGATGGGAATTGCGTAGTTCTGATTGGTTGAAAAACTTGAGCTAAAAAATTGTTGCAGTCATGGAAGGTATCCTAGAATTGAGCCCATAAACTACACAATCCCTCACTAAGCTCAGAAACTGCGCAGTGCAATGAGTTGGAAAGTTGCCCAGTTCCCTGAAACTATGCAATCTTTCCTAGCAGTGTGCATACCAAGCTTCCCTGGAAAAAGAAAAAAGATAAAAGCTAATTTTTTTTTCCTAAAAAATAGGGATCTAATTTTAGCATCTTGAAGGAGGAAATTTCACTATTTTTAGAAAATTTCCACCAAGTGTCGCTTTTCCTTGATTTTAGGCATGCGCGTAATAAAACCTATTTTTCTCAAATCTATTTAATAGATGCTTCTATAGACCATTTTCACATGATATTGGAGCTCTAGCATTCCCAAGGAGATTAAGGAACCTTGGACGCGATCATCATCTCTTTTTCAGCTGAGTCTTACTTTTATCATCTTTTGCCATTTTTTCTATCGCTTTTTTTTGTTTGTATTGTGTGAGTGTTGTTTTACTTATTTCTCTTCAGATTTGCTGGTGTTTCAACTTGTTTTAACTTGTAGAAGCATTGTTTTAAGTTTTTCCTTTCCTTTCGCAAGTGTCGAATTGGTTTTCTTGTTTTGGCACCAATGGTCGACATTGCGGCGACTCTCCTCACATACTTGATTTTGCTTCTATTTGATTAGTTGTTTCACTTGATATACATGGATTTACTCAGACTTATATATTTTTTCACTCAAATTCACATCATCGCTCACTTTTGCTCATTTTTCACACTTCCATCTGGAAAATCTGCACTTGCCCTACTGGGCATTGCACAATCTTAAGGCTCATGCCAAAACATTGGCCTCTAGAACTGTGAAGGGCGTAGTACAAGCTGGCTCCAACTGTGCACTATGAAGTTTCAAGAGCCAGCATCTCACCTTGGCCACTAAGACTGCGTAATGTGTATTCTCTCCTAGACCACTTCCTAGGATGAATTTCCCATTAAATAATTTCAAGCCAGAAGCTTCAACCCTAGATGTTGGGACTGTGCAGTGCACAATTACCATAGGTAACCAGTCCCTCTTGTCAATGAAAATTGTGAAATCCTCCCCATCATATGCCCAATTTGTTGCTTGAACAGGCCTTGAAAGTAGATGTTATACAAAAATATCGTCACCTTGATTATTTGCAGTCGGTATGGGTCTATCACCACCTATACCAGCTTCCTAAGCAAGTCTCAGACCTCAGCTCTTCAAAACAAGCTTTGGAAATGAGAGAAAGACATCAAAAAAGCAATGTAACTCTGGTTCCGCACTTTCTCTCACTTTTGCCTGCGGGCCCGCACCTTTTGTTCAGAGTATCTACGTACTTATATGCTCTGTATGTAAAGGGGAGGGTGCGTACCCCTGTGAAAGTCAAAAGGCGCAATTTTTATCTTAAAAAACTCACTTCGGGTTAATTCTAGAGGTTTCTAGAAGGAATTTTGACGTGGATTGTTCGCTCCAAAGTGGTTCATGCATCCCAAAAGAGAAGGAGCTAATCCCTTGTTAGGAGGAGCTATCCCTTTGAAGGAGGATTCTATCCCTTTGAAGGAGGACCTAGTAACTTCCCTCCATTGCACTATATATTGAGGCATTGGGTTAGTGGCTAGAGAGGCTAGAAGCTGAACATTTTTTAGGGTAAATGCTGGTGAAATCAAGACTTCCTATTTGAGCTTAAGAGGAGAGATCACATACCTTTTAGGCTTCATTGGGGATGAGTGAAGCGCTTGTCAAGTAGAGGAGACTTCTTTTTGGACCCTGGAGGAGCTTGTACAGCTCAAGGCACAAGGTTGTGTAAAGTTCTTTCTTTTTGAATTAATACAATCAGGCTCATTTTTCTCAACAAGTATCTCATGTTATTTGTTTCATGGACTCCTTGAATTTCATGTTAAATATGTTTTATGATATTGGTTTTTCAGGTGCTATTTAATCGTTTGCCTTGTTTGAGTTTGCAAGTTCACGACAAAGGAACTCATTTGGATCAAAGAAACGAGGGCATCCCCAAACTTGCGTTGGACATAAGGTAGGCCTTAAACACACTTGTTTGCCATTATTTATAAAAGCACATTTAGAGAAAGATATTGTCTAGTTGGTTTGCTTGTCATTAGGTCTTCTTTAGATTCTAGGAAGGTCTATCTTGTCCGCAAGATCGACTCCTTCCGCGTGACAAGGGTAACACCAGAGATGAAACTAAAACTATGACAATGATATTACTTGTGCATCAATATACCCCTCTTACCCAATCAAACCAACTCAGTTGACTTGGCTTGGTATGTGTGCTAATCGATCAAGAAAATGGCAGGGATTATATCTTCAACTCAAGCTAGCACAGAAGCCATGATGATCAAAGAATAGAATAATAATTCTGGAAGAGTTAGACTCACTTTTCATGAAAAAAGGTCCATATAGAGAGCTGGAGTTCCGCTAGTGTGTCACTAATGTTGTAGTGACTACAACCACCCTTCAAAATTTTTCCTTCATTTTGTTTTGGAGCCTCCCTCCTCAAAATATTAGTAGCTTGTCTTACACTACTTAGGTACTTTTGTTTTCATTTGAACTCATCTTTCGCTTCATAACTTGTGTCTGCTTACTTGTTTTGCCGGATAACCACAAGCTGACCTAGTGACTTGGTTCACACCCAGTTCTTGCACTCTCTTGGAAAATTGTGCAGTCCTCGAGGAAAGCTTGCCTTTCTCTCAGTAATTTGGTAGAGAAACCCAACAATCTACCTTACCCTTAGAAACTGCGCAGAGAAGGTAGTCAACCTTTCTCTCAAAAACTGTGTAGAGCAGGAAGTCAATCTTTCTCTTAGAAACTGCATAAAATAGGTAGTCAACCTCACTCTTAGAAACTATGTAGAGCAGGCATTCATCCTCAATCTCCAGAATTGTGTAGATCATCCTGGCAGTGAGCTATGGCTCAAAACTGTGTAGACCTAGCCGAAAACTTGTCTTCAGTCGGGAAACTACACATGGAATGAGAGGTAGCTAGAGCCACTCGATGCAAGAATTATGTTGAAGCATTTCTCTAGTTGTTTCCTATTGCATGTGCCGGTAGGTTGCCCGATTCCCTCTAGAACTATGAAATTTTTCATTGCATGCATGGCAACCTTTCCCCAAAAAGAAAAAAGAAGAAGAATCAAAAAGCAAAAAATAATCCCTAGAAAATAGGGATCTACTTTTGGCAAGCAGGATTTACACTCGAGTTGATTTTAGAAACTTCCCACCAAGTATCATATTTTCCTAGATTTGTGGCATGCATGTCATAAACCCTAAATATGTTAGAAAATTATATATTACGGAGCAATGGAACACATGAAATAATGCAGAAATATAAACACAGAAAACGCACAAAACAAGAGAGACACAGATATACGTGGTTCACCCAGTTTGGGCTACGTCCACCTCGAACAGCCAGTCCTTCCTTTCTATTATCCAGCAAAATGAAGAGACACAACCTACAGCAAAGCCGCTGTAATATCCTCTGTTTTCTCTCACAGCCTCACCTCTATCTGTTTCTCGCTCACACATAGAATACACATCTATATCGCCGCCTCAAATACAATGCCCTCATACAAAGAGAGGGGTTGCTTTCTAGGGCAAAAAACCCTAAACTAAACATAAGTTCTACCGTCAGATCATCCGCCTGATGAACAGCTCAGATTGACTAGAAATTACTATACTTTTACAAGGCAAATTTACATCTGTTTTTAGCTTCGGGGGCGCTGCCCCCGAGCCCCCGCCGGGGGACCGCTGGCCCCCGGACCACAAAACTTCCTAGGGTATACATCCGGCTGAAACAAAGACCTCTGAACAATCATGCTCCACACACAACAAAATATACTAAATCTATTTAATGGATGCCCTAGAGCTCATTCTTTGCATTCAATCTTGGAGTGTTGGCATTCCTGAGGCATATAAGAATCTTTGGCACAATCTTCACGGCTTTTTTGGGTAAGTTTTTCTTTTCATGTCTTTTGCTGCCTTTTTGTCTCTTTTATTTCCTTGGCTTGTGTGAGTGTTGTTTTCCTTGTTTTATTGAATGACCACTGTTTTTTTAATGTATTTTAACTTGTAGAAGTATTGTTTCAAGTTTTGTATTGCATTTCCTTAATCTTGCATGCACGACCTTGTTTATGAACTAATGGTCATCATTGCGGCGACTCGCTTCATGAGCTTCATTGTTCTTCTATTTAACTGATTCTTACAATTTCTTTGATTGCATGCATGTTTATTCACTCAAATCTGCACCATATTTACACACGAATTCAATCCTAGTTGTTTTCAAGTCACTCTTGGGTAGACCTGGGATGCCTTGGCTCGGATCCTGCCTTACCCAACATGAACTACACATTTCTGGGACTCAAGGCTTCGCCTTGGCTCTACGAATTTCATAGAGTTTTCCTGTCTCTGGCTTCCCAGGTGTGCTCTATGCAGTTCTAGGAGACAATGCGCAGTCTTTCCCTTGCGCAATGCACAGTCCCAGCCAGCAATCAAGCCAGACTAAACTGTGCATTGCATAGTTCCAGCCCTTAGCAAGCCATGGTGGACTGTGCTCTACACAGTTTTAGCCAACAATCCGCTTACTAACACCTGGGACTGCGTAATGTGTAATTCCAACTGACAGTCTCCCTGCCTCTCAAAGTCACAACTACGCAATCTTACCCAACATTCACCCAATTCGTTGCATGACCGATCCTTTAGTTGTGTTTTGTTTGTGAGTCGATATTTTCTTTTCATGAGTGTCTCTTTGTCTCCAAGAACCAAAGCGAACAACAACAATAGCAGCAGTGCATAGTAGACCAGCATAATACAAAGGCAAGAGGAATATTACCAAGAGTGAAAAGGCAGAGCAAAGCTACAAGTTTAAGGAAGATCCACTTGTGGAGGAGGTAGCATTGGAGATTGAGGTGAAGAGGTGACAATGCAAAAGGACAGTAGCACAAAGAAAGAGGGAGAAGAAAATACTGGAAGAAGCAAAGAGAAAGTTGTAGGAAGCAGACCAAAGGCTCAAAGAAGAACAAGAGTTCCACAGAAGAGAGAAGGAAGCACAACAGGAACAGGAACATGAATAGGAACAGGAGGAATTGCAAGGTGCATAGACATAACAAACTATGCTGATACAGGTTGAAGACTTAGATCCACCAGTAGTAGATGGTGAATAGGGTGAGAGGCTGCACGAGTAGGAACTTTCTTAGCAGGATGAACAGATGGTTGAACAGATGGACACGAAAATGGTACAACTAAAATAGGATCAGGACATAAACCTCATGCTAAAAGAAACTGAGGTCACTCCATAGGCTTCACCAGCTTTAATAGAAGATCAAGTCCTAAGTGAACAAGGAGAGATTGTTCTCCTCGAGGAAGATTCGGGAATAGATGTGTACAACATAGCCTTTGATGAGTCATGACACAGGGTTATACAAGCGCACACCCCAGATGATCATACATATCCCACTCATTTTGAAGAACATGTGATTGTGTCTGATGTGCGAATACATCTAGCTTCCTTGGCCGATGCTACGAAGGCTTATGCCGAAGCCACAATCTCAAGTGTGAAGTTATTGATAGCAGAAAATGAGTGCATGGCTAAGGACTTGCAAGGATCCAAGCAAAAGGAAGAAAAATCAATAGGATTCGCAAGAGCAGAAATGAAGAAAGTGATACTCACTGAAGTATTAGCTCTTAAGACAGTCATGTGGAGACTGTATGATAGGCTCGTGACCATGCACAAGGAAGTTATCCATTTACATGGCTTTCAGCAGTGCTGCATCAAGATTGTGTGCACGATCATAGACATACATGTCGTTGTTGATCACGTATAGAAATGGACAATGAGGTATAAGGGAGCCCCGCTTTACTTGCACAAGATGATGAATATGTAGGCACAATTTGACAAAGCATGCATCTGGAGTTAGATCTAGAACTATGAGTAACTATCACTGCTCATCATGAGTGTTGAGGCTTCATATGCATAGTTTTTCAAGAGTTTAGATGTCATTGTGCGAATGCACATGATCCCATCAATTAGAACTCTCACTAAGGCCACATAGAAGAACCAAATTCAACTGGAGATTGACATGTACTTCGAGCAATTGATGCACATGACTACCAACACAGACCTGCAAATCAGTGTAAAGAACATGTAGAGGTATGTCGTTGGCCTGACCGCACTCAGCACTATGCTGCACATGTTACATGATGAGTTGGATAGAGATTCCAAATTAATATACTTAGAAGCAATGGAGGAAAGAGTTTGTTTCCAAAAATACATCACCAAACAATATATAGACACCATTGCACACTACCAAGTTTGGCATCAGTTCATCACCAAAGGTCACTAGGACAATGTTGCCTATTTGGTCTTTCCATAGCCATCAAGGCCTTAATGTTGTCTTATATGGCTGGCTCAAGCCTATTTTTGTCCCACATGGGTTTAGGTGGAAATTGTATCATTATTGTAAATATGTTGTAATGTGAAATTCCAACTGTTATTAATAGAATGAAAACAATCATATGTAATGTAAAGAGTTATATGTAATTATGTTGAAGAGTCATGAGGGTAGTCCAAGAGTCAAAGGGGAATGTCAAGGGTCACCCCACTCTTTGCTATATATAGAACCTCATAACTCTTAGTACAAGCTTTTGGGCACCAAGATTTTGGCTAGGCATTGCTTAAGGAAGGCTTAGAGTGTATTGTGACGAGCCTTAGCTTCTCCACAATGCAGAGCAAGTACATCTCTTTGGAGGAGTAGGCGGTGTTGACTGTAACATTCCATTATTAGGGCTAGTGGTTGTCAATGGTTTATGTATGGATGGAACTTTCACTTTATATATATATATATAACAGAGCCAACATATTTTCATGTATATGTTGTTATTGTAGTTGGAATATTCTCGTCGCTTTAAGAATATATGTTGTTTAACTTACACATTTGTGTATGAACTAGTTTGTATGAAATTGTATGAATCTTGTTGTAATCGTATTGTTGGTTTAACCTGTCACTTTGGATTATGGACTATTTTGCTTTCTTGCTTGTGATGTCATTCAACTCGTGTGTTCCTTTCAGGCTATGTACTTCAGGCTTGTAAGGGACACACATCCTTTTCCCCTTCATGTGTTAGAACCCCCATGCATCTCACTTGACTCGTTACAAGGTCACACACTTACTTCTGAAAAAGATATCACTCTTACCTCTATGCACTATCGCAGTTAAGGCATTTCTTTACTACCCATTGCTAGGACTCCTACTCTAAACGGTCTAAGGTCTAGTTGGGACTTCTTAACGAGGAGATCCCCTGACATGTTGACAAGTCCAACACCATCAACAAGCATTTAAGGAGGGTAAAAACATAAAAACGCAGTGCATAAGGAAAACAAGTGACTATTTCAGGGAACACAATGGGCTATAAATTTAGATATTTAGAGGGTTTGAATGCATTTCCTTAGCATATGAGAGTAATCTTCAATGACTTGCAGAACAAAGGCTTTAACAAAATGATTAACTTGCATCTGGATAAACAATTTGGCCACTTGTTTCAAAAAATGTGATGCTTGTGCATGAGTGCAACAGCTGTGTGCAAGTGCAGTGCTTCCCCTACCTCCTTTGTGCAACAAACTTTAATCACCATATAGAAAGCTTCCGATGGAGAAACGAAAGGGCTTTGCAATAATTCTAAAGACTAACCATGCATTTAAACTCCTAAGGCAGTTGCATTTGAATTTGATGGGCGATGATTACAGTTTGAACTTGAATGATGAATGCACAACACTTGTCAGAAGTGCAATGTTCTCCTCCTAGTTGTTGTACTAAAGTGATGTCATGGATGATATACATTTGATACTCTAACTGACCCAAGGGACCCTACAAATCTTTGCCAATGTTGATAAGGCATGACAACACTACCTCACTCATGATCTTTTGATGAAACATGACCCTATACCCACTTAACTCGACCTCTCAAGATATCAATCACTATTTTTATGACCCTTCACACAGTTTGATACAATTACATTGAATAATAAAACTTTATTCTATAATAAAACCAATAGCTTGATCTCTAGAAGATCAAAGCTTAACCTTTTACACATTTACCAAATAATTTTGAAAGACAAAACTTGTTTTCAGACTACTTTGACTATAAGATACTAACACTACCCATAAATGCAAATTTCTTGGAGAGAGCCAAAGACCCATGAACTAACCAATGAGTCCTCATTCTAAAAGATGTAGAGCCCTTAATTTAGCATGACATGCATAAAGTTTAACTTTTGGGATCTCCTCCAACCTTTTAATAAAGTGAGAGAGCTCAAACTTCTGGTATTTAGATCCATTTGAAACCAACAAGTTGAAGGCTTCTATATCCATCGTAGGTGGCAAGGGACCTTGTCCATTTGAGGTATTTAACATCCAAACTTACCTACGAAGAGGTAGGCTGCTAGTTTGTTGTTCCCTAATGAATTAAGCTTTAGATCTAAGTCGAGTTACGTCTTGGATTCGTGAGTGGATAGAGCCTAGGATGATCTACCAGTGTTAGAAGGGTCGATCCACCAATGTTAGGATCGCAGAGCCTTAAGGGAAAAAACAAGGCCTCACTACCTTAGTTGCATGATCTATCAATGTTAGGGCTGCAAGGTCTTAGGGGCAATAACAAAGCCTTAAGGCCTCAGATGCTAACCACAAAGAAAATAATCATAAATAAATGTATATTTATTAATAATTAAAATTATGTGTTTTTTAAGAAAAAATATATAAAATTCATAAAAATAAAAATATATCTATTTTACATATTATAATAATCAATAAGTTAATATATAATTTGATTGTGATTTGATTTTCAAATCTAAATAAAATTCAATTAAACCTAAATACCCACATAATAATTAACTCTCACCTTGACCTTCCTCATAAATTCAATCCTATATATCTTCTCTGTCAAAATCCCCATATATATATATATATATATATAAAATTTTCCCACTCTAATAATATCTTTTACGTGAACATTAAAAAATATATAACCATTATTATCGACATCTCTTTTACATAAACCAAACTTCTTAGATTCCGTTGGTAACTAGTATTTCAGGGCCAGTTCTTAAACTTTATATTTAAACATTATACTTTCTTGATATTCCATTTTATTGGAAAAAACATTGAAAATGATGTGTATCGGCAAAACAAAATAAATTACACCCTAATAATTGTTATGAAGATGTATTTAACAATGTTGTTATGATGGAAACTTGTGCAATCTTTGACTTTAAATTATAAAAAAGTTACGTGACCTTTCATTAAACCTTGAGAACATTGATCCATTAATGTTCCTAATTTGTGTCCCTATAGTTGATATATTTTATTTTCTGAAAATGTCAAACCGTGCAAATCAAAACACTTTTACACCATATGTATCTTCATACTCGGTAAGCAACATGATTCTTATTAGTGAAATAAATTCATTGGAAAATAATAAAGCCAGAAAAGTCAACCATGTCTCTTTCTACACTACCTATCAGTTGTAAGTATAAGGTTTTATGGTTATAATAGTTAATGATAATTTATGCTATTATAATAATTTAGTTGAAGATTTAGAATAAATATGGAAGGCTTTAAAAGTGACATTTTAAGTTAAATTTGAATTTTAATTGTAGAATATGATTTAAATTTTTTAGTTAACTAAAAAAGTGTTCTTTAATATTAAAAAACAAGTTAATAGAAATTTGGTAAATTTTAAATAATAATAAAAGTTAATTGATTTTAAATAGATAAATATTGTTTACATATTACAATATTATTTTGTACATTTTAGATTTATCTTAATTTTGGATTTATCAAGCGTAGAGAGGGGTCTAATTTCTCTAGGTGTAAATCTCCTTGTTGAGTGTAAAACTTGAAGAAAGGTTTGCATCTCAAGATATTTGATCCCTCTCATCGCTTGATAGATCTAGGGTTAAGATGGATCTATGTTGGTTATATAAAACTATATAATATCTATATTTGTATCTATGTGTCTCTTTCCTATTCACTTTAAACATACACATTCTCTTTCCACTCTCTTTCCATATCTATCTCTCTTTCTCTCTCTCTTTCTCCCTTTTCCTCTTTGCCTCTCTCTCTCTTCCCATTCTCTCCTTCTCTCTCTCTTCCTCCCGACTCTCCTCTTTCCCTCACTCTCTCTCCATTTCTCCCTTGTCGCACCCTCCCTCTCTCTCCACCTTTCTCACTCTATGTCTTTATTATTCCTTCGCTCTCTCCTCCCTGCAACTCCATCTCTATCTCCTTCTCTCTCTCCCTTTCTCTCCCACCTCCCTCTGTCTCTCCCCCCATCACTCTCACTCCCTCTCTCTCTCTCCCCTCCATCTTGGTGTCTTCCTCTCTCTCTTACCTCCTCTCCTCTCTCTCTCACTCTCTCTTCATCTCTCCTTTGTTCTTTCCTCCCTCTCTCTCCCCCTCCAAGTTTCTCTCTTTCTCTCTCTCTCTCTCTCTCTCTCTCTCTGCCCTCTAGCTTTGTGACTATCTCACTTTTCTTGTTGTCATCACTTGGATCCTTAACTTAGATGGATCTATGTTGGCTCTTACTAATATTATTTATATTATATAAATTCCACATCTTTAAATATGAAAGTATTCTCATTTTCAATTTTATTAAAACCTTAATTTAATTTCTATGAGAATATTTTTAGTATTCGCCAGGAGAGAGGATTTAGATATATCTCAAAAGTAATTATACTGTTTTTCCTTTTAACTTCAATTAAAAAATGTTATTAAATTAAATTAAATTAAAACATTTTTATTGTGAAATAAGTTATGGTTTTCTGGCATGTGGTATTGATAAGCCATGGTATTGGCCCATGGCATTGTAACAAAGCCTATTTACAAGTTAATAATATCCATGGTAAAGTGAGGGTGAGTTTCCATGTTTCTTGTCACATTGCTGAAAAATATTTTGATTGTGAAATAAGTTATGATTTTTTGGCATGTGGTATTAATAAGCCATGGTATTAACCCATGCTATTATAACAGAGCCTATTCATAAGTTAATAATGTCAATGACAAAGTGGAGGTGAATGAATATCCATGATTAAGAATCTTGTCATATTCTTATGAAATATTTTGATTGTGAAATAAGTTATGTTTTTGGGGCATGTGGTAATGATGAGCCATGGTATTGGCCAACTGTGTTGTAACAAAGTCTATTTACAAGTTAATAATATCCATGGTTAAGAATATTTTCTTATTGTTCTAAAATATTTTGATTGTGAAATAAGCTGTGTTTTTTGGGCATGTGGTATTGGTAAGCTGTGGTATTAGTAAGCCATGGTATTGGCCCATGGTATTGTAACAAATCCTAATTAAATTACAAGTTAATAATATCCACAGTAAAATGGGGGTAAATATCCATGTTTAAGAATCTTGTCATATTGTTATAAAATATTTTGGTTGTGAAATAAGTTATGGTTTTTTGGCATACAATATTGATAAGCCATGGTATTGGCCCATGGTATTGTAACAAAGTCTATTCACAAAAGCAAAATATAACAAATTGATTTTTTATTTTTATTTTTAGTACTTTAACTTTTTATTATTAATTGAACCAACGTTTAAATGTTTGCACTTGTCACCGATATCACTTTTGACTTTTAACTTTTAATTTGTTTTTTCTATCTTTTAATTAAGCAGGGATTTAAAATTGTTTACATACTTACATTACATCTACACAACTACTCTATACTAGGTTGTAGAGTGCCTCTCAGCACAATTATATGAACCAAAGTTATACTAATATTATTTAATAGTGTAAACTTAAATCTAATATATTTAAGTTATGATAGAAAAATTATTTATATTTTTATCTTATTAAATATAATAAGTATTTTTAAAATTATTTCTAATTTATAATGTAATAAATATGAAGACTAAATTTAAGTGTAATTCTTTTTCATGGTTAGTATATGACTTGGTTATTTATTTATTCAATTTTTTGTATGAAAATATATTGGTTTTATTTTGAAACATATAGAGGTTTATCTTAATCGATGAGATGCAATATAGTCTCAGTGTCTACAACTAATTGACAACTAATTAATTGATCAAAAAAGTGTTTGTTGTGCATTTCAAGTTCACATTTCATCTTTATTCAATAATGTTTTTTGCATTTGCAATATGTTGTTATTACTGCCTCTGCACATGCACAATAAAAGCCACCTTCACACATCCTTTTTCATTTCTTCATAGTTTTCTCTCCCTTATTATTTGAGAATACTTTTCACATACAATTTGTCATTATTATCACGTCAAAACACTCACAATAAAACCACCTTCACACATTTTCTTCCACTTCAATCAAACCTAAATACCCACCTAATAATTAAATCTCAGCTTAACCATCTATATATATCACCCCAGTAATATTTTTGTATCAACATTACAAATTATAATCATTATTATTGACATCTTTTTACACCAATCAAACTTCTTAAATTCCCTTGGTAACTAATATTTCATGTCCATGTTCTTAAACTTTATAATTAAAGATTATGCCTCCTTGATATTCCATTTTATTGGGAAAACACATTGAAAATGATGGGTATTGTCAAAATAAACCAAATTACACCATAATAATTATTATGGAGATGTATTTAATAGAGTGGTTAAGATGGAAACTTGTGCAATCTTTGACTTTGCATTATATAAAAATAAGTCACTCTTTCATTAAACCTTGAGAACATTGATGCAGTAATGTTCTTAATAATTGTCCCATATACTTTATTTTCCGAAAATGCCAAAAAGATATAATAAAATAAATTTAACCAACATGATGCTTATTAGTGAAATGAATTTGTTGGAAAATAACTTTAAAGACGGAAAAAGTCAGGCGTGTCTCTTTCTACATTACCTATTAGTTGTAAGTAGAGGATTTTATGATTATAATAGTTTATGATAATTTAGGTTATTATAATAGTTTATAATAATTTATTTAGTTGACGATCTAGAATAAATATTAAATTGTTTATGAATGACATTTAAGTTAAAATTGTATTTTAATTCGCGGATAGGCAATATTTCGCCTGTAGGCTATATGATTGGGTAGTCGATTGATCGCCCTCCTCCTCCACGCCGTTAATTGTCTTGATCGATTAACACAGATCAATGACTGTGCCGTGAGGGAGAGCGAAGCGATAGGAAGAAAAACAACGTAGCGATAGGATGAAAAAATATTTAAAAATTTAGGGCAGTCAAAAATTTAGTTGCTCGTAACTGGCGCTCTTGTAGTCTCCACTAGAACGATTAACACACTCATGCAGTCGATTGATTGCCCTCCTCCACGCGGTTAATCACCTCGGTCGATTAACACAAACAAACTCGGGTGGTTGATTGATCACCCTCCTCCACGCGGTTAATTGTCCCTCAACAGTTTCATTAATGGTGAGTCCGCAGTTAGTCCTTAGTCATCTCGGTCGATTAAAAAAAAAACTCGGGTAGTCGATTGATCACC
Source organism: Pinus taeda (assembly GCA_000404065.3). Lineage (NCBI taxonomy): Eukaryota > Viridiplantae > Streptophyta > Pinopsida > Pinales > Pinaceae > Pinus > Pinus taeda. The sequence continues at coordinate 193,855 of APFE030550909.1, forward strand.
TTCTTCCACGCTGTTAATTGTCCCTCAACAGTTTCATTAATGGTGCGTCCATGTTGGTCGATGGATCTTTATTGTTCAACCGACTGAGCTTTTTAATGAGATGATCTGAAACCATTGAACTCTGGTTGTAGAAGTAATGGGTGAAGAGCATTTTAATATTAAATCTACAGATGGTGGCTTCTGATATTGTTTTTTTTGCAGGTCATGCTCCTGGAACAGACAACGAGCCGACCATAAGTATTCTTGTATTTTATAATATTCCAGTAACAATCACTTTTAGAAAATTAAATAAGCACCAAAAAAAAAAAAAGTATTCACTGTCTTAAGGCTATAAAAATGCTATGGCGTACAGTTGACATTATTTAGTGTACTGCCGCTAGGACTTAACTGTGGTATGACACATAGCAATCGCAATATTAATTAACTCTTAATATATTAGATTAATTGCGGTGGCTAATTGTTGCAATTGAATACTTGTACATTATATAGTTTGATTGGTATTTATGTTTATAATTATTACACCTCACATCATTTAATCCCCCTCTCTATTATGCGAATCTTAAACATCATATTCCTGCCCACTTGGCATCAATCGAGACTTCTCCGACTTAACAATTGGGAGTGGGATGACCATTGATATTCTAGCCTCTCATCTAATGACCTTGGTTTATCATAGGTCATTATGGCTACCCACTCCACTCTCCGGCTCTTGCTTGCAATGTCACTTGGTCTTTTTGGTGATGGCGCAATGCGATGAAACCCTAATTGGTTCAAAGTTCAAACCACTAGATTGTTCCCCTGCACATGTATACTTTAGGCAGTTTCTAACACCCTTTTCATTTGTTAATCTAAGTTATAGATATTTCTTTACTAGGGTTTGGTGGTTATAGGTGGCCTTTCGTTCTACTTGATACCTTGAATTTCTTGCTCAGGTCATTTCTGTGTGTAGTCTTCGTCAAGCACGTTGAAACTCTGGTTCTTCCTATAGAAAATTTGTGATAGATTAACCCGACAATGCAATATAAATCAAAGCAGAATACTATAACCTACTTCTACTATCAATTTGGGGAAGCTTAAAGATCGAGCTGAACAATAAAACCAAAAGAAGAAAATCAATAACACAATACACATGAAAATACTTTGGGGAAAGTCTAAAAACCCCACATTATTGTATTATCATACATGGTGGAAATACATAGGAATCATCCAAAGCCTTACCTCTTACAGCTAGCCACCTCTTAGTACAATCCTCACATATGCTCACAGGAAAACTTGGCTTCTCTCTAGCCTCCTCTCTGCCCTCCAAGCTCCTATTTCCTTGGGATGTACCTTGTGGATGATTAGCCTATTACCAAGTGGAAAAACAAGCCTTCAAATCTGCACAATCCTCAAGATGAATCTTTGACTGCATGCATGATTTTTCTCTATGAGAAAATACATGCAACATATAGTACATTGTCCTTGAACATTAATCTCAACTAGGTCTTTCTCAGAATGGACATGCATGAGTTTTTGATGAGGGAATCTTCAATTAACTGGAGTAGCACTAGTTGAGTGCATTAATGCATCAACTATCTGTTAAATCACTATTAGTTCCTCAAACAGTTTGGAACTAATTTAATTGGACTTAACTCAGTAAATTGAGTTAACTAATTACAACTCAAATATAACTCAATCTTATCTCCTTAATTTAAGTGATAACTCTTGTGTGACTTCAGAAAGACTTCTAACTTGAATTTATCCAACTAGTTAATTTAAAATAAATAAATTAATTATTTCCAAGTTGTTTAAGACTAAATTTGATTTTAATTCACAATTTAATTCAAGGACAAATTAAATTGGAATATTCTTGTTGCCATATTTCAACACTCCCTCTCAACAAGAAATGGATTATCTGCCACCCCAATCTTGTCTCTATGGAACTCGAATTTACACTTTGACAATGTCTTTGTCAAAATGTCAGTGTCTTGCTCCTTTATCGAAATATACTGCAACAACATGATCCTCCTCTTAACTACCTTTATCTTCCTCTGTGTGGGACCCTATGCCCGTAGTAAGGCAACCATCATGACATATATAATGAGATTTCTCTTTGTATACGATATTATGGTACGATCGATGATTCGAGCGGAGATCCCATACAATGCTAAAGCATAATTACATTGATAATAGCAACATTGTCGAAGGATTGACCTTTCGTCTCTGAGATGATGATACCAGATGTCAATGTGCTTGGACGTATCATGAAATACTAGATTCTCATAGAGTTTGATACAACTCTGATTATCACAATAAATCACAGTTGGATCCATCCTCTGATCAAACAAACCAACTAGGATTTTCCGCATCCAGATGGCCTCACATGCTACTTGACTTGCAACCATGTATTTTGCCTCTGTCGAGCTGAGTGCAACCGACCTCTATTTCCTACTGTAGCAAGAGACTGCAACTGACCCAAGGTTGAAAATCCCTCTTGATGTGATTTTTCAATCTGATGGACTCCCTTCCCAATCTGCATCAATGAAGCCCTGTAGCTTCACTCCCTCTGTCCGTGTGTACCATAATCCATACTGAGATGTGCCTTTGAGGTATTTCAATACATTCTTTTCCACCTTCCAAAACATCTTGGTAGTCTGAACCATCGCTTGACTCAATTGGTTCACCGCATAGCACAAATCTGGTCATGTGTTCATTAAGTACATCAGTGAACCCACAAGCTACCTGTACATAGTAGCCTCTACCACTTCTCTTGAAGTAGCAACCTCCTTCTTCCAGTTACCTGCTAAAGGAGTCTACATGGGCTTGCACTTTTCCATGTGGAATCTCTTGAGTATCTCATTGGCATACTTTCCTTGGGACACAAACAACTCCCCATCCTTTTGCCACACTTCCATGCCAAGGAAGTAATGCATGAGACCCATGTCTTTCATCTCGAATTCTCTTGCAAGGTCCTCCTTGCAAGACATGACCAACTAATCATCACCAGTCAATATCAGATCATCAACATAAAGTACGATGATCAACAACTTAACTTTCACCATGATGTGTTATAGGTTTGCATTCGTTCACTCTTAGCGAAGCTCAACCTAGTGAAGTAGTTTTCTATCCTAGTGCACCAAGCACGAGGTGATTGCTTCAGCCTATACAACACTCTCTAGAGTCAACACACATGCGACTCACGATAGCAGGTCTCAAAACCTTCCGGCTGCTCTATGTACACCTCTTCCTAAATCTAGCCATTAAGGAATGCAGTCTTCACATCCATCTGATGGATCTTCCAACCCATCTGTGCTAATAGTGCCAACATAGATCTCATAGATGAGTACCTTGCGACAGGAGCAAAAGTCTCATCATAGTCAATCCCCTTGACCTGTAAAAAGCCAACGCTACAAATCTTGCCTTATGCTTCTCCACACTACCATCAGCAACTTGCTTTACTTGCTTCACAACTGACTTGTTCTTCAGTCTCGAAACTACGTCCCAAACACTGTTACAAACTATGGAGTCATACTCGTCCACCATAGCATCAACCCAAATTAGCTACTACACTTCTTCCTTAAAGGAAGATGGCTCGAGCTTAACACATTCCCCAGCAAGGGCCATGTATCTAGTGTACCTCTCAGGTGACCTCCTCTATCTGCGCTAAGAAGATGGTTCTCCCACATTCTCTCTCGCATCCTCCAAGAATTTGCCAGCTTCTCTTGTTCACTTTCATCCATCTCTAGAGGACTTTGCTTGAGTGGATGTCTCCACTCTTGGGACCTTTGCATTTGACTGCTCTGCATCAGTCTAAGGCTCTTCCTCCTTAGGAAACAACAATTCCTCCACAACCTGTAGTTGGAGCTCCCTCTCAAGGGAAAATCGCATGGTCTTCTGCTCATAAAACTTGAGATCTTTGTGAACCACTCTCCTTCGAATGGTAGGCAAGTACACCCGATAGTTATGAGGTGTATCAGTGTCCCCCACAAATATCCCCAACTCTACTGTTGGCTCAAGCTTCTTCCATGCATCCTTTGTCACATGGAAATATATCGATGAGCCAAAGATCCTGAAGTGACCCACATCTGGTCTCTTACCGGAGAAAGCTTCCTCTGGTGTCTTCATCCCAAGTATACGATGCAGGCTTCTATTATGTAAATAGACCACTGTGTTGCATGCTTTAGCCCACAAGTGAAGTGGTAGGCCTTGGTCATGTAGCATTTCCCATGCTGCCCCTACAATAGTTCTATTCTTCCTCTCAGCCACCCCATTCCGCTATGGGTTATGAGGTGTCGTCAACTCTCATTTAATTCCTTCCACTATACAGAAGTCCTTAAACTATTGAGAGACATATTCTCCACTGTTGTCGCTTCTCAAGACCTTGGTCTTCTTCCCTGACTCTTTCTCGACCAAAGCTTTGAACGCACAAAAATATGTGAAATTTTGGTCCTTCTTCTGCATGAAATAAATCTAGCATTTACGAGAATAGTCATAAATGAAAATCACATAATACCTTTGCTTCGTTGTGGATGTTGTTGAGAATGGTCCACACAAATCAGTATGAACTCACTCTAAGATAGCCTCTACTTGACTATCTCTATCATGAAAGGAAGACTTGATGTACTTTCCCAATGTACAACCTTTGCATGTGTCAACTTGCTCAAATTTACCTTTGGGAAGTCCTGTAGATATGTGTTGCATTATCTTCAAAACCCCATGATGCAAATGGCCCAATCACATATGCCACAACTCACCAATGTCTTGACTTTGCACAATTTCTACTTTTGTACTCAATACTGCACAATTATCTACCTCTAGTTCATATATATTATTCACCCAAATCCCTATCCTCTTGGTCTGACCCGTGGCTATGTGTCTTAGGAACACCTTTCCTTTACTGAAGACAACATCCTAGCCTTTGTCCTCCAACATTGTGACTGATACCAAGTTTTTCTTCAGTCCAGGCACATACATCACATCTATCAAGGTGAGAGGAGCTCCATGCTCCCTCTGAAAAGCAATCGTGTCCACTCCTGAAACACTATACCTTCCGTCATCACCCATCTCTATGGGAATATTGAGGTCTTTCTTCTCTAAGGCACTAAATAAATTTTTATCACTGGTCATGTGGAATGAGGCTCCAGTGTCAAGATATCAGGCACAACCCATCATCGATGGCACCATGCATGTGATGAGGGTAAAGTCCATTTCGAACTAAGAGGCTAATGCCTCACCTTCCAATCCTTCCGAGGATCCCTTCTTGGACTTCTTCGATGGTTAATTAGTTGCATAATGTCCCATTTTGTGACAATTAAAGAATATTACTTTAGACATGTCACCCTTCTTCCCTCCATGAGAAGAATTCGATTTGAAATGGGAAGCCTTCCCCTTCCCTTTCCTTGCCTTACTTGCTAAGGCCATATTTTCTTCATCATCATTCTTGGATGAAGAACCATCTCGTGTGCTCCTGCTGATCTCCTCTTGCATAAGATCTGACCATAATCGTTCCCAATCTGGCAGTTTCTCCCTTCCATTCATAAAGTACTAGTACCTATTCCAACTCTTTGGAAGGCCAAGGAGAGCGGGGCTCACCATATCATCATCGGCAGTGGTTATTCCCACACTGCCAAGCTCATCTCTGTAGGTGGTGAGCTTGTTTAGATATGTGGAAATAGTATCGTCCTTCTCCATCTTAATTCTTCGAAGATTATTTTTGAGCGCCAATTTCCTCTGGTCACTACTGTTCTGGTAGAGGTCCTTCAATGTCTTCCACATTGAAAATGGAGTATCCTTCCAATGGAGACTCAAGACAATATGGTCTCGAATTCCCTCAAGGATGATCCATCTCACCTTCGTCGCACACTTCTTCCACTCAGCCAACTCTTGCGCATTAGTTGAATATAGCTTTGGGATTTCTTGATTAATGAATTCCTTCAAGCCACTGTCTTCTAATATAGCCTCCATTCTATCTTTCCATGCTATGTAATTCGAGCTACCTTCTAAGGCATACTTGAGTCTTAAGCCATATAATGCCATTTGCCAACCTTGAAGTATGATATGAATTCCATTTGCACCTACAACCCCGAACTTCAAACTTCGAATTCTATTCTCAGTATGCTATTCACAACTCCGATACCATGTAGAAAATCTATGATAGGTTAACCTGATAATGCAATATAAATCAAAGCAAAATACTATAACCTACTTGTACTATCAATTTGCGGAAGCTTAAAGTTCGAGCTGAACAATATAACTAGAAGAAGAAGAATCAATAGCACAATATACATGAAAATACTTTGGGGAAAGTCTCAAATAAAAACCCCACACTATTTTATTATCCTACATGGTGGAAATACATAGGAATTATACAAAGCCTTAGCTCTCACAGCTAGTCAGCTCTCAGTACAATCCTCACAGATGCTCACAAGAAATCTTGGCTTCTCTCCAGCCTTTCTCTTTACCCTCCAAGCTCCTATTTCCTTGCGTTGTTCCTTGTGGATCATTAGCCTATTACCAAGTTGAAAAGCAAGCCTTCAAAACTGCGCAATCCTCAAGGATGAATCCTTGACTGCATGCATGAGTTTTCTCCATGAGAAGACACATGAAACTGATAGTACATTGTCCTTGAACATTAATCTCAACTAGGTCTTTCTCAGAATAGACATGCATGATTTTCTAATGAGGGAATCTTAAGTTAACTGGAGTAGCACTAGTTGAGTGCATTAATGCATCAACTAACTGTTAACTCACCATTAGTTCCTCAAACAATTTGGAACTAATTTAACTGGACTTAACTGAGTAAACCGAGTAATTAATTACAACTCAAATATAACTCAAAATTATCTCCTTAATTTAAGGGATAAATCTTGCATGACTTCAAAAAGACTTCTAACTTGAATTTCTCCAACTAATTAATTTAAAATAAATAAATGAATTATTTCCAAGTAGCTATTAAGACTAAATTTGATTTTAATTCACAATTTAATTCAAGGAAAAATTAAATTGGAATATTCTTGTTTCCATATTTCAACACTTCCCTGGTCTTTCATGGTTATATAAGGTCACTCCTCACATTTCTAGTGTGGTGCAAACATCTTCTCGAAATATTTCGAGTTTGAAACTTCTTCATAGGTAATTGTTGAGACCCTAAGTTATTCTATAATGCACCCATTTCGTGGAATTGGTACAGGCGCCTCATTCAATTATTGTGTTTTTCAGGAATGGAATCTTTGGCACTCTTATAGATTCTTGTTTCATGGCCATTCTACAACAACTCACATTTATCGTTTGTCCCCCACATTCTATTCATATTTCCTCTAAAGCATTAACTTGTAATACATTGCATATAATGGATGTTCATGAAAATGGTTTTGGGGTTTTTACATAGTAATGTATTATGGGTTCAAGGGTCTCATTCTATCTAGGGTTTTTAAGTTGGAAAGCGTCATTGTTTCTGTTACATTCAAAATTTTATTTATATTATTATCACAGATGGAAACTATGGTTTGAACTTATATAACTCGACATTTTGTTTGAGGGTTTTATACCATTTGTTAAGAGGGTTTTTCCTCTTGTGATTGTTCTACATTTATCAATCTTCCCAAAATACTTGTTATGACTATGCTATGTAATTGGTGGTTAGGATAATTTCTTCCTATACTTGCAATCTCGGTTTGATTATTTACAACATTTTAGTATAAATTGATTGTAAGTTCTTGCGTGAATATATGCATCATAATTCCTTTTTATACTTATATTATTTTCAATAGTGCCTATGATTCGGGTGGACATTGGTGGCCACCCGCCAATTCCACTTGGACCCCCACGATTGTTTCTTTCAATTTTTTATCTTCCTTAATTGTAGCATAATTTACTATTTTTAGTAGTTTTTTGGGTCCTAAACTTCTGAAGCCACTTTGAGGCCCTAAATGTTTTGAGGCCATTGACTTCTGATAAGTCATTTTCTTCATCATAGTCCTTGGATATATCTTTCCAACAGGGTATCATGCATGTCAAATGAAGATAATACAACCAACCCTAGGATGTTGGTTGCCCAACTAACCCCAACAAGGCCCATAAACTCTTGGTGTTATATCTCCTCGGGTTAGGTTTTTGGTTTTTTAGGGTTTGCTCTTATTGTTCAATAATAAAAAGGCCCTTGAGCCTCATTGTAACTCAGTTCAGAGGCATGTAGCCACCACATCTCTTCTCAGAGATAAGCTACCATCACCAAGCTAGTCTCACTTCCATACTGTTTGTAAGCATATTTTGTTATTTGATATTAATCAAAGGAAGTGTTATTTCTGCTGTATATCTGTATTTATGGTTATATCTATAATTCGTTGTGTTCCTGTTTAAATTTGGATTAGTGGTATTAGAGGGGTCTTCTTTTTCTATGTTTTTCTTTGCATGCCCCAAACGAGGTCGGGATATAAGGATCTAGGGCTCGAACTGGTCGAACCTTTGCAAGACCAACATAAATCTTGATGACCTCCCATGGAGGAAGAAAAGAAAAATGAGGGAGCATGATATCCTATCAAAATATTTCTCGACGAAGCCCTCGAGAAACAAAGGAATGTGATGATGGATAACTTTGTCGAGATCCTTCAACGATTGCCCACCGGTGGCGCATTCACATCCAACAACCACTCTGGAGGCTACACACCTTTTAAGGTACAAGTGAACTTTGACATTCCCATATTTTAGAGCCAAATAGATGTAGATGCCATAGACAATGGTTGAATCTGTTAGAAGGATATTTTTCTGTTCATGATTTTTCCAGCCAAGAAAAGATTACTTTTTCTCTTCTCAAATCCGCCCCCCACGTCAAGGACTGGTGGGAAACCTATTGTGAGTAGAAGGAAGAAAGTACGAACTCACTGTTTTCAACTGCTCCAACTTGGAATTCATTCTGGGATGCCATCAAGGAGCAGTACTACCCTGTCGGGAGCCATGCAGACAGATACATAAAGTGGACATGCTGCGTCTGGGAAGGGACAAAGATGTGCTAGAGTTTACCAATGTTTTTCATACCTTGCGCACAAAGTTGGGCATCAAGGATTTTGAGAAACATTTGGTACTCAAGTATTGTGGCTGCCTACATAGATACATCCAAGATGAGATGGAGTTCCTGGACATCTCCTCGCTTGGCACAATGTATCGATACACCGTATGGATCGAGCAGAAGTTTAAACAGAAGAAGTGAGACTTTGGATCTGTGAATCTGAAGCAAGGGAAAGGTGCCCCCACCCCATAGAGAAAAGGACAAAGCCATGATAGGATGGCCCAGGACAACCCACCAAGACCACAGGGAAAGGCCAACACTGTAAAGCTGAAGAAGGACATGGGAATGTGGTGTGAGTTCCATAAGAGATCCACCCACAACACAAGCGAGTGTTGGGCCAAGCAATCACTAGTGGCCAAGCTTAAGGCTTCAGAATCAGATGCATGTTCTGAATCTGAGTTAAAACTCGAAAAGGGGAATGAAAAAGGGAAGTATATTATTGATGCAGAGCCCAACGCCACCATCGTCACCACAAAGATCAAGAAGGAGGAACCTGAAGATCCAGAGGAGGAGGAGCATCTCTTCTACTCCTAGATGTGGGTGAAGAATTCCCTACTACAGTTCATTGTTGATAGAAAGAGCTAAAAGAACCTCATTACAGTAGATTTCGTGAAGCGGTTGGGTTGCCGACCACAACACACCCACAACCATACACCATCAGGTGGCTTCACCAAGGACGGGAACTGCCCGTGAGCCAACAATGTCACCTTCCATACAGTATCAAGCCCTTCACGAATGAGGTATTATGTGATGTTGCTCCTGTTGATGTTTGTGATATATTATTAGGCCAACCATACTTGTGTAAGTGACATGATGCATATGAGTCAAGGCCTCACACTATTATTGTTACATTAGGAAATAAGTTGTACAAGATACTAGAAGTAGCCTCACCTACTGCCATCTCTCTAGTTACTGCAAAACAATGCAGTAAGCTAATTTCAAAAATTGGGAAATTTGTTTTCCTGATGATACACCCTCAAGGAAAGAAGAAGATAGTTTCCACGACCTCTAGACGAGGCCCCTCCACACAATAACAACAGATGGATAAGATTGTGGAGGAGTATGAGGACATCTTCACCTCCCCCACAAGGGTGCCTCTACACTGCTAGGTCAAGCACTCCATCAATCTGACCCCAGGTGTGTTGTTACTGAATGGATCAATCTATTGACGCTCCATTTTGGAGAATGATGAAATTAAGAGGCAAATTCAGGAGCTAATTTAAAAAGGTTACATTCTGCCAAGTGCATCGCCTTGTGGAAGCCCGATCATGTTGGTACTAAATAAGGATAGGACTTGGAAACTCTGTATTGACTATCGACTGCTGAACAAGATCACTATCTAGAATAGGTACCTGATCCCACAAATTGATGAACTTCTAGACCAACTCAAGGGAGAAAAATATTCCCGCAAGATCAAATTAAAGTCCGGATATCATGAGGTACCAATCAAACCCTTCGATGTGTGTAAGACTCCCTTCAGAGCTAAGGAGGGCCTTTTTGAATGGTTGGTTATGCCTTTCGAGTTGACAAATGCTCCTGCAACCTTCATGAGGCTCATGGATGATATCTTACGGCCATTCACCAACTCATTTGTAGTGGTATACTTGGATGACATCTTGATCTTTAGCTAGAATTGGGAATATCACCTCCACCACATATGACAGGTTCTCCAAACACTGCAGAAACACAAGTTGTGTGCCAATTTGGAGAAATTTATTTTTGGCATGATATAGGTTTAGTATCTGGGATATATTATTGATGAACGGGGGGTGCATGTGGATCTAGCCAAGATCCAAGTCATTTGGGATTGACCAGCCCCAACCACTTTGACAGAGCTCCGTAGCTTTCCGGGTCTTACCAATTTCTACTGCGAATTCTTGTTGGGGTTCTCTCATATCACTTGGCCCTTGGATCAAGTCACGAAAGGAAGAGTGAAAGAAAAATTATTTTGGTTTGAATATCAATAGAATGCATTCGTAGAGTTGAAACATCGCCTCTACTCTACACCAGTTCTCACACTACCACACTTGCAACAGCCATTTGAGATTAGACAGATGCCTCTGACTATGCTATTGTGGCAATCTTTAATCAACAGGGGCATCTAGTGGCATATCACAGTGAGACACTTTCAGACACGGTTTGGAATTATCCCACTTATGATAAAGGGATGTATTCCATTGTGCAGGTGTGTTAACAATGGAAGCATTACATTTTGGGGAACGAAACAATCATCCACATAGAACACTGATCGTTACAATTTATAAAAATGCAAGGGAAGTTACAGAATGATTGCCATCAGAAGTGGTCCACATACCTACAACATTTCCATTTGAATATAAAGTACAAGAAGGGAAACACAAATAATGTTGCAAACAACTTCAGCTAACCATCGATCATGGCGTTAACTACCGTGCTCAACTCTTATGGGCACGAGACTTCTAATTGACCACTTCTCTACAAAAGCAACCTAAAATTTGGCCACACATACCATATGCTCTTGAGGGGTCAATAAGTTCTAGGTTTTCACCTCCAGGATGCTTTGTTATGCCATATGGGACACCTTTGTGTTCCTTCAAGTGAACGTGCGAAGATTATTTGGGAAGCGCACTACTATCGGGCTGTTGGGCATTTTGGGGTCGAGGAAACAGTGGCAATATTGCAAAATTATATTTGTTGGCCAAATATTCGACAAAATGTTGAGAAGTACATCAGATCCTGCATTGCTTGCTTTATCGCCAAACCGACCATTAAGAAGCAAGGTCTCTATACTCTGCTACCTACCCCTAGTTGACCTTGGGAATCCATCTTCATGGATTACATGTCAGGCCTTGTTTATACTCAACATGGAAATGATTGTATTTTTGTGGTCGTTGACTGATTCTTGAAGATGGCCATTATGGCAGCGTGTAAGAAGAGTATCACAACAGAATCCACTGCTAAACTCTTCTTTGAATGAGTGTGGGTACACTTTGGGATCCCATGGTATATCATCTCATATCGAGACAACAGGTTCTTCAATACATTTTGGTCGAGTCTCTAGTCAATGCTGGACACCAATCTCACTAAGTCCACAACTTTCCATCCCCAAACTGATGGCTAGATAAAGGTTGTTGACAGGATGATCATACACATTCTGCGGATGTACAACTCAAAGAATCCATGCACATGGGATGAGAGCCTTCCCTATGTCCAACATAGCTACAACTAGGCTCTCCATAGCTCAACTGGACATAACCCTTTTTAGGTGGGCTTGGGTTTCTAGCCATTATGTCCCAATGATCTGGCCATACTAGTTGCAATGACTTAGGGAGATTTAGCTCTTGTCTAGTCCAAAGCCGACAAGGAAAATAGCTTCATTGAGCATATTCAACACATCAACTAACAGGTCCATGACATATTGGACAAAACCAATTCCAAGTAAAACCGGTGACATGATCAAGATCAGGTGCCACACAAGTTCCAGGCGGGCGACAAAGTTTGGCTACATTTGTAGAAGGAGCACCTCACTGGGCCCTTGTGGTGCAGGTAAAGTCTCAGTGTGAACACAAACAATTCCTCTAGCCCAAGAGAGAAGTTCTAGCCACAAAAAAACAATCTATGGAAAATATCCTTAATCTAGAGTCAATTAAGAGGGCGTACCTCTTAGAATGTTATTCTGATTAGTGATGATCCTGCTTCCTCACTCCAGCTATCTTCTGCTTCCTTCCTTCGAATACCTGAAACAAGAAAACAATAACAACAATAGACATGATAACATATAATATTGTATTCAGCCTACTTAATAGGTCAAGGAACATTACGACATAAAGATGTAAAATGACACTTCATGTAGGAAATCAATCAATAGTAGCATTTATATAGATCAGAAAGAGATTACAATAGGTGACTTGATGTTGCTGGTCTCCTCTGACATATTTGGGTTCCCACATTTCTGCTAGCACTTCATGGATATACCAAAAAATGGAAGTTTTAATGCCTATTTCAACTATAGTCTCAAAACAAATCAAAATCATACTATTCTCCCTCAAACATAAACTAGAAAGCTATAAGATATAGATGACTTGCTGATTATTCAAACTTGCTCCAAAACTCCAACTAGTTGTTGCTTGGGAAAAGAGAGGTTTATAGAGCTTGGATGGATGGGAAATTTTTCCTTTCATCATGGGAGAAGGTCTTATCTCTTGAGGTTGTTCCATCCTAATAGGGGAAAGGATCCCAAACTAACTTCCTTGGCTTTATTCGACCCAACCATCTACTAGACTTCTATTATGAAGCTTCTAGACATGGAAGATTCGACTCTTTATTAAAAAACCTTCCAAAATAGGATCAGAGCGACTGGAAAAGGGCTCAATCACTCTGAATGACACGGGGGCTAGTTTTAACCTCTATAAATCCACATGGAGAGAAAACTGGTCAGTAGTTCCGGTCTTGTAAACTGGGATAGAAGGAAGATTCTTGGGAAATGATGTAAAGGGGAATTATTCTTCTCATGAAGAAGGACATACTGGGAGATTCTTCATGATGGGAAAGCATTTCGGGTACACTGTAGAGGTCCTCCAGGATTGTAGGTGGGGAGTACAGGGACAGTGACAAAATTTTGTGTAACAGATGCCCCCTAAAGCATGAAGGCCAAACTAGAGTGAGTGGTGAAATTCTTTACAAGTTGAAGCAGGGAACCAGAGTCCATTGTCAGAAAACTAGCATGAAAGAATAGATACATATAAATCACTAAAAAACTCTAAATAATGATACATGAATCGTGGTATGGATGCAACCATCCAAAGAATGATCATGTAAATGGATCCAAGGCATGGGCACAACCATCCGGTAGAAAGGATCATAATGAAACCAAGGTATAGTCTCGACCATCCAATAATGAGAAGGATCACATATAACAACTCATGGTATGGTCACAACAATCCATCTAAAAGAGATGTGTATATCAACATGACCATGTCACACTCGCAACCTGGACTTGTGTAACATTAGCCCAGGGTCTTGTGCTCCAAACAACCCGATCAAAGTACAAATCCTAACATGTGATTGAATTTGTTGAAGTTGAACATGCTAGGAAGTTGCTTGATTACCAGTCAATGGTTTGAACCATTAAGAAGCATGAGAGGAACCACCAATAATGACAATGGCTCTCAAGGTACTAGTAGAATAGTTCATGGAATGTGAATAAAGGAACTAATGTCGAACACCCGTGAAATCACCAGATCAAAAGCCAATGATGTGAACTTGTCATTGAGTGCAAAGAACTTGCCATTAGGGCATGCAAGCTCTAAGGTACTGGAGGAAGTCTCTTGGTCAACTTCCTGGATAACAAGCTAAAGTCGACAGGAAGAGACCATATCGATGGATGGCCATGATGTATCCCACATCATTGACACGAGACCAAGGGATGTGAATTATTTCCGATTGATACAGAGAATCAGGAGTAAGTGTAATTGCAGAGGGACTAACTCGTGAACATATTGGTGACATGATTATGGAGTTTGGAAGCTATTGGATCCATAGGATTGGTGGTCATGATGATGTGGTAGAGATCAAATGGAAGGCAAAAATGAGTAGCCCAACCCAGGAAGGTCAAATTAAAAGGAGGATATCCCAACCTGGAATGAAGTAGAAAGTGTCATGTTTAAGAGTGAGCTATCAACATGACTAATAGAATTTCCAAATTCCCCCCAACCATTTCAGGCAGGTACCCAAATGATTTTTTATTGCAATCTTGAAGGGGATAACATATGCTTGTATTGTAAGTTCATCCTTCGGACAAATCCAACCTAGTAAGTTTAATGAGTCCTAGGAAGGAGAAGCTCACATTCGTCATTGCAATGAATCCAATGTCATTTAATGTTCTAACGAGTCTGAAAAAGGGGTAACTCAGTATCTTTTTCATGTTTACAGAGTTTGAAAAAGACATGAAAAAGAAAACTCGACATGGTCCCTTTCCATACATCTCTGTCTCTTGAGCTCGAAAAGGTAGAAAACGATACTTGAGAGAACCACTTAACCATATCACTCAAGGAGTACCTTTTTTGTAAATAGTGCATCCGAGCTAGAAAAAGGGGTAAATGTATACTGGGTGAAGGATGTTTCACAACCTTTAACGAGTTCAAAATGACAAGAGCTTGGAAATATTTTCGTATTTAAAGAGTCGAAAAAGAGCTTGAAAGAAGACCCCCATTTTATTCTCTTTTACGAGTCAAAAAGGGAAACATACTCGGCAATCTTTTCATTTGAGTTTTACATGTCGAGAAAAGAGCTAAAATGCAACTCCAATACCATCATTGACAATCTGTCACCTGTTGTTGTATAAAAAGGTAAATGAATTATCTAGTTCTAAGGAAAAATAGGTCAAAAATACTATAAAAAAACCAATATTTCATGAAAAAATGAATAAAATGAGGCAAAAGTAATTATGTTTTACCATTTACCATTTTACCTTTGTGTGAAAATCCTTTTACCGACTTGTGCCCGAATTTGTTCGGAGTAGATTGCGAGAGATTCAGGAGGTCATTCACGGAGCCATCAGTTGCAGGTAAGAGCCAAGACCTTAAGCTCCATTTTGATATTTATTTCCCTTATTTTTATCCATTTTTTGGATTTCATGAGGTGGTTTTGGTAAAAAAAATTGCCCTCGGTCAATGTGATTTCTGAGCACATAATCACGTCGATCGGGAGTTGCTAAGACTGTCAACTACACCGTCAAAGCTACTATTTTAAAAATAGTTGCACCAGTGCTGTGAACAAATAATTTTCATGTTTTTTCTCAATTTGATCATTTGAATCCAAATTTTCCTAGCCAAAGATGATTATTGACTTGATTATATGGTTTTTGCAGGGAAACAATCATGAAAAATGGTGGATTGGAAGGAATGCAAGCATGAGGATATTGACACTCAAGCAATGCCTAACCCAAATTGCTTGGATGCTTTGAGGAACTGTAGGCTCCTCAAATTATTCCTTACACCAAGTCTACGGGCTCAACTCGAATTGCTGTGGTATTTTATTAGTCGCTGAGACATGAATCGAGAAATTTTCATCATTAGTGACCAAGAGCTAGAGTTGGAAACTTTAGACGTTTATTTCATCACTAGACTGCCTCAGATAGGGGAACTAGTTAATATATATGGGTCAAGGCCCATTGGGGCAAGTGTGATCATGCTACTTACCGAACATTGCCCAGAAGCTCTCAAATGAAAAAGTGAAAAGATCGAGATTATGACTGTTCAGGATCTTATGTTGAGAGTGTTACTGCTGACCATCAATAGAGTGGTTGGGTCCCAAGCGTTGCATGAGACCAACAAGTCAAAGTTTCAGTATTCTATTGACTTCATGACGCCCACTATCTTCTACTTGGCGGAAGCTATGAAAGTCAACATGAAGCGCCAACTATCAAAAGCTAAGGAGGGAAACCTGAAGTAGTTTTGCTACAGGTCTGTGCTAGTGACCTTCTTCCTAGAGCGGGTTCCATTGTTCCACTACCAGCTGGCTGAGGTTGAACTACCAATGCCACATGACCCATAGATGGTATGTTGGGGTAACTTGATGCCCAGGATTACCAGGGGCCAACAAATGTCCTATAAACCCGCCATTTTCTCGTGGCTACTGATGGGCCTCTAAATTAGACATAAATCAAGGCCCATGCCTCTAATTTAAAACACAAATTAAGGCCTATGACCATCCTTCAGCACATTAAACCTCTGTTTTTGCATTAGATAATTTATTTTTAACTTTAATATATTCATTAGGAAGGTTTATGAATAATTGAGTATTTGTGCATAATATTATTGATTTTTGTGGAATATTATGAGAATATTTGGCAGATTATGAAGAGTTGGAGGAGGAGATAATTTAGGGACTTGTTTCCTACTACTAGAGGATCAATACTAAATAATAAAGTCAACAAGATATAATGGAATTATGGCACAAATTGTGGAACTCCAATGATTTAGAAAATCTAGGAATGTGTTCCATTAATCAAGGGAATAGATCCACTAATCAAGGGATTTCGGTGGGGAAAGCTTCCTCCATTAATGGGGAATGATTCCTAATCATTTTTTATAAGTACCAAGTCAAATTTTCCTCTAGAGAATGATTGCGAAAATCTAGGAATGTGTTCCCTTCCATTTAATGCAAATTCCTAGTATTGGGGACTAGATCCACTAATCAAGGGATTTTGGTGGGGAAAGTTTCCTCCATTCATTGGGAATGATTCCTAATCAATTTTTATAAGTACCAAGTCGAATTTTCCTATATGGATAGATTTTCATTAGTGTTATTGTGGAGAGAGCTTGTATTCCTGCAGCTCCATTTTATTTCCTTGTAGGGATGTAGTTTTATTGATGAAAATAATGAATATTGGTGTTATGTTCAGCTTCTAAATATTGTTCTCCTCCATAGGTCTTTGATTTTTCTTGGGCTTGGCCATCCCAGGAGCCTCAGAGCCCTTTTGTATCATTTTCTTTCCTTCTTTTCATTGCTTATTCACATGCATCTCTAGTCTTTTTGTCTTTCTATTTCTGCATTTAGGATTAATAATTTATCATTGTAGGATTGAGTTAAATGGTTGATGTAAGTTCTTTTGCAGGATTAAAATAATTATTTCATCCTTGGAAAAAATTTGGAAGTTCATAATAATCATTGAGTTTCTTGGATTAGTCTTCTCATTCCCAAATCTAGATTGTTGGACGTCCTTTTTAACAAAGAACAATAAATTTCCTCTATTTTTTAGAGCATGCTAATGAGCTTCAATCAAATTGATTCCACTTGCATTAGATCACAAAAATATTCTAGTTCATAATAAAAACTACCCCATTTTCATTTACACTTTATTTGGCTAGGCATTTTTCAGATTTACTAGCTCACTAGTTCTCGAATTTCTAGATTTTTGACTAGTAATGTTTTTTTTATTTTTTCTGCATGGGTTAATAGAGGTATTTTTGGGTTATTGCACTTGGAATGGGGACCTAATACATTCTAGTTAATACCAAAATTTTTCCCATCCAATTTGGATTTGAATTTCTTGGTCATTCGATGAATTATTGTAAATTTGTACATCATGTAGGAAATGGGGGGATCCTGTAGGAAGGCCTGTTTTGAGGCGGAATTGAGGAAAAATCCTCTAAGAAGGAAGAAAATAGTCCCTAATTGTCTCCCATGCCTTCTAACCATTCACCATCATATCCAAGTCACCTGCCACATCAGTGGAAGAGATTAGATTTCACACTCTCACATGAAAAAGACAAAAAGAAAAACAAATTTATTTTATTCATTTACATGCACTGTAGTAGAAGGTTTGATGGTTTGAATATTCATGATTAGGATAGTAGGATTGCATACATGATAACTTAGCATTCTTTTGAAGCAAAGCCTCTTAGGAGTTAGTTAGAAAATGGTGTGTTTTAGCATTTGATTTCATTCTCTTTCCTTGTACTTTCTTTCTTGCAATAGGTTAAGGTTCCATTTCAAACATTTCATTTTCTTCAATTAGTTTAGGATTTGAATTCAGTACATACACTCCATTACATTATGATAGCAAAAGAAGGAAACGTTGTATGCTGCACATATAGTGCCGATACCTCTTATGTTTATACGAACCCCGGGTTGATAATTAAAGTCAGTAGCCTTGAGAGTTGTAGTATTCTTGTTGCAATACCGAGGCTCATCACTTTTTGGTACCATTGTCGGGAAGGTGTCAAAGTATGCATTGTTTTCTTCCCTAGTTGATTCATTTCTTTTTACATTTTGCAAAAACAAAAAAAATAATTTCATTAGGCATATTTCATTTCAAAAATAGAAAAGTGCATTGCATTAGTGTTTTCGTTCAATCATAACAACAAAAACAACAAATCTCCAACACCAACCCACCCGCCAAATTGATCACGTTGTGTAGTAAGAATCACATCACCATTCACTTTTACAGGTAGAAGAAGAAGATGACAAAGAATGTAGAATAAATGGATGGAGATGATGACAATGAGGAAGATCCTCTTGGATTTCTCATTCAAGATATTGATGGTAGTGTGCACATGAAGAACATCTCTCCACCTCTTCTTAATTGGAACACACCTTTTTCTTGGCAACATTGGCCATCTCAACCCCAAAACCAATCTTGGAAACACAGTGGGCAAGGAACTTATGGGAGCCATCCACAATATTCTCAGTATATTCCTCAATATCCTCCATACCAAACTCCATGTTATCCTTACCATTCACCTCCACCACAACCACAACCCCATCCAGATCCATCTCAAATATACACTCCCACTCAACTACTTGTACCACCATTTCCAAACCCACACATTGAAGTAGCTCGACCCACTTACAATGCTGAGGTACAATACTTCCAAACATCTCCTCTTGAGATCAATGGTATTCACCGTAGCTCAGAAAGAGCATTGAAAAGCAGAGATTATCTTGATATCATTGAAGGACCACATTTAGAAGAAGAAGATTCAAATAATAAGACCACAAAACCATGGGCTACGATTGATAAAGAGTAGACATCAAAATTAGAGATTGAGAGAACTCCCTTATGGTTACCATAAAATCCTCCACATATTCAAGCGATCAAACAATAAAAAGAGGAAGACTTGAAGGTCATGGTAGAAGAAGACATACAAGATGATCTAAATCAGCAAGTGGACTAGAGGCATCACAACTATATTGAAATATGGTTCCAGATAGTCACTAAGTTGCAGCATCACTCTCTTCCTCAACTATGCTTGATCATTTCAAAGTCAAATCATTTGGGCTCTAAAATCCAGGTACATGTCAAAGAATACATTTCAAGCCTCCACATCATTTTGTTTGTCATATTGATGTGCAGATGGTTCCATTGGAAGTATTCTTATACTTGAAAGTGATTTTGTTCTTCAAGTAGGGTAGTGTAGAAGGAAAACAAAGTGAAAAATAAGAGAAAAATTAAAATCTAATGTTAAAACCTCCTTGGAGGCACCTCATACCGGCTCATTAATTGAAAACCTCCATGAGGCAGTCAATGGGTTGAAAAGAAAAAAGAAAAAAAGAAGGTCCTAGGTGAAACCTCCTTTGAGGTGCCTAGGCAGACCTACTAGTTGAAAACCTCATTGAGGCAGATACTAGGCCTAGAAGAAAAAAAGATAAAAGAGAAAAAAGAAAAGAATCCTTGCTCCATGCATGCATGCACTCTCCAATATCTGTAAGCAACAAGAACAAGTTGGTACTAAAAGGAAAATTGGTCAAGCCTAGTCAAAAGAAGTCAAATTTTGACTTTCTCCTACTTCGCTCAAATGCTCCAACAAGTTCAAGGCCATGCCAATCCATCACCATCATCTATTTTCACCATCCACCCATCATTCTCAATCTTCTACCACTCATTTTCCTCGCTATCCTAAAAAACTACAAGATGCTCTGTGTTAGTATAGGATACAAAAATACATAGAGCTAAAATTTGTTTTTTCCATAACTTAAAAACCATGCATCTATTTTTTGAGTTGTTTTAAGGTGAGATGCATATGAATGATGGTAACATTCTTAAGCAATTTCAACAAATTCCAGGGCACGATTTCCAAGAAATTGGCCTCCATCAACTTCAACCAGTTTTGCATTTTCTCAATATTCGTGTATCTATTGAAAAAGTTGTTTCATGAGGAGATGCATATGGATGATGGTAACATGCCCAAGCAATTTTAGAAACTTCTAGTGCACGGTTTTCAAGAAATCAACCTCCATCACCTTCAGCCATTTTTAGTTTTCCTTGAGATCTGTGCATCCATTGACCAAACGTTTTCTATGGGGAGGTGCATAATGATGATGGCAACATGTTCAAACAGTTTTAGCTCAATCCAGTCCACCATTTGGGAGATATGGACAAAACAAGTTGCTATCTTGTAAACCTACAGGATACTAAACAACACCTACAGGATTGGCAGTGAGCAGTTTTAAAGGAGATCCAAAGGTCAAAGAAGCTCCTCTAGAGCTTAGTAGTAGCATAAAGATCATCAGAATCACCAACAAACACCTACACATCAACATCATCTCAGCAACAACATGCATGTCTCTCCAACAACCATCAAGTAGGTATAGGTATGCAATATTCTTGACGTCTTCTCTTGAGGATATTATAGTTAGAAATTTGTTGTCAATGCATGAGAGATGAGATTTTATAAGCTAAGGATGGATTAGCAGTCTTAGCCACCTTCAACTAGTTGATCGCAACTCAGTCCTTCACTCATGCAATGCTGACAAGTCAAATTATGAAGGGTGATGATTTTAAGGAATGAGGATAGCAGTTAAAAGAAGAAATTTTTGCAAAGTCCAAGTCATCACAACACCCCAATCCCTCCATCCACTTCATATTCACTATCTATTCATCATTCATCGATCCCATTTCATTCTAGAGAAAAATAGGAAGAGCATCCTCTCCATTTTCACAAACGTACACTACTCCCCTTGAGGTCGAGCATCATCATCCAGTCCCTCTTCATCATTTGATTTCACTCCCATACAATTAGAAGAATATAAAGGAATGACTACTATAGGAAGGAAAAATTCTGCTAGAAGAAGGAAGAAAGGAAAAAAGTGTGCTAAAACCAAAAATGACAGTGCCTAAGAGAAACCTAATTAAAACAAAGAACTCCAAGGCCATTAGGCAATCATTTAGGCCACAAAAGAGAAGAAGAAGGAAACAAAAAGAAATAAGGCATTCACCATCAAAGTAGAACTCAAACTGTAGTGATGAAAAGAGGTGTTCCAAGAGGTCTCTAATCTCTTTCTAGCTTTTGTCGAGGGCTTAAAAATGGAAGAAATACATGGGAGTACAGTTGAGGGCCTACCCTAACCTCAGTTTATCATTTATGCTCAAAACTGGTTTCTTGTAGTTTTGACAAGAATTCCTACAGGATGTCCTAGTTCTCATCTAAATGCATTTTGAAGGTGTTAGAGGTGTTCAAATGGTGGAACAAGGTAGGAGAAGGTTGATAAGGGTGTGGAAGATCTTGCCAAATTGAAAAATATTCAAAAACCAATCTTGAATAAGGGGAAGAAGGCAAGCTAATGATCTCAAGAAACAATGATCTTTCTTTGTACAAATATGTTTTTGGGCTTGTCCTTGTAGAACTTGCAACCAATATCCTTAATGCACAAGAGGGAGGCCACCAAGGACATGGATGAGGTACAATGAGGTCACTAAGTTGCTCAGAGGATGAGAAACACTTTCAGCAGGGGGTATGATGGGCTTCTAAATTAGACATAAATTAAGGCCCATGCCTTTAATTTAAAACACAAATTAAGGCCTATGACCATCCTTCAGCACATTAAACCTCTCTTTTTGCATTAGATAATTTATTTTTAACTTTAATATATTCATTAGGAAGGTTTATGAATAATTGAATATTTGTGCCTAATATTATTTATTTTTGTGGAATACTATGAGAATATTGGGCAGATTATGAAGTGTTGGATGAGGAGATAATTTAGGGACTTGTTCCCTACTACTGGAGGATCAATAATAAATAATAAAGTCAACAAGATATTATGGAATTATGGCACAAATTGTGGAACTCCAATGATTGAGAAAACATAGGAATGTGTTCCACTAATCAAGGGAAAAGATCCACTAATCAAGGGATTTCGGTGGGGAAAAATTCCTCCATTCATGGAGAATGATTCTTAGTCATTTTTTATAAGTACCAAGTCAAATTTTCCTCTAGGGAATGATTGAGAAAATCTAGGAATGTGTTCCCTACCATTTAATGCAAATTCCTAGTATTGGGGACTAGATCTACTAATCAAGGGATTTTGGTGGGGAAAACTTCCTCCATTCATGGGGAATGATTCTTCATAATTTTTTATAATTACCAAGTCGAATTTTCCTCTAGGGATAGATTTTCATTAGTGTTGTTGTGGAGAGAGCTTGTATTCTTGTAGCTCCATTGTATTTTCTTGCAGGGATGTAGTTCTATTGATGAAAATAATGAAGATTGGTGTAATTTTCAACTTATAAATCTTGTTCTCCTCCATAGGTCTCTGAGTTTCCTTGGGGTTGGCCATCTCACGAGCCTTAGAGCACTTTTGTATCATTTTCTTTCCTGCTTTTCGTTGCTTATTCACATGCATCTCTAGTTTTTATGTCTTTTTATTTTTGCATTTAGGATTAATAATTTCTTGTTGTAGGATTGAGTTAAATGATTGATGTAAGTTCTTTTGTAGGATCAAAACCATTATTGTATCCTTGGAAAATCTTTGGAAGTTCATAATAATCATTGAGTTGCTTGGATTAGTCTTCTCATTCCCAAATCTAGATTATTGGACCTCCTTTTTAGCAAAGAACAATAAATTTCTGCTATTTTTTAGAGAATGCTAACGAGCTTTAGTCGAATTGATTCCACTTGAATTAGATCAAAAATACATTCTAGTTCATAACAAAAATTACCCCATTGCATTTAAACTTGATGTGGTTTGGTATTTTTCAAATTTACTAGCTCACTAGTTCTCAAATTTCTAGATTTTTGACTAGTAATGTTTTTTGCATGGGTTAATAGAGATATTTTTGGGTGATTCCACTTGGAATGAGGACCCAAGACATCCTATTTAATACAAAAAATTTTCCCATCCAATTTGGATTTGATTTTCTTTTTCATTCGATGAATTATTGTAAATTTTGACATCTTGTAGGGAATCAGGGGATCCTGTAGGAAATCACTGTAGCATCCTGTAGGAAAGCCTCTTTTGAGACCGAATTGAGGAAAAACCCTCTAGGAAGTGAGAAAAGGGTCCCTACTTGTCTCCCTAGCCTTCTGACCATTCACCATCATCTCCAAGCCACTTGCCACATCACCAAAAGGGATTAGCTTTCACACTTTCACATGAAAAAGACAAAAAGAAAAACAAATTTATTTTATTCGTTTACATGCATAGTAGTAGAAGGTTTGATGGTTTGAATATGCATGCTTAGGATAGTAGGATTACATATGTGTTAACTTAGAATTCCTTTGAAGCAAAGCCTCTTAGGAGTTAGTTAGAAAATGTTGTGTTTTAGCATTCGATTTTCTTCTCTTTCCTTGTACTTTCTTTCTTGCAATAGGTTAAGGTTCCATTTCAAACATTTCACTTTCTTCAGCTAGTTTAGGATTTGAATTTAGTACATACACTCCATCACATTATGACAACAAAGGAAGGACACATTGTATTCTGCACATATAGTTCTGATACCTCTTGAGTTTGTACGAACCTTGGATTGATAATTAAAGTCGGTAGCCTTGAGATTTGCAACATTCTTGTTGCAATACCGAGGCTCATCAGCTATAATGATAGCTGATCATAGTAGAGGATTGGCTTACAAAGGTTCTGACTTCTATAGAGATCCGGATATGCTGCTCCTAGAGGGGGAGAATTATGATGTAAAAAACAAACAATTTTTAATTTTTGTTGTTTTGTATTGATTTTGAGATATATGTGTTCATGACATTTTGATTTTATGAATGCATATGTTGGACCAGAATGCCCCACTAGGATGTCCATGATCCTAGGTGCATTGCTTGGTAGTTCGATGTTGCTCCTTATCAGGAGGGAAGCGACAACGAGGAGGAGATTGCATGGAATCTCGAGGGTTTGACCCATGGGATCCCAGAGTATGCCTATATGGGTGATGTCCCACGCCAGTACTAGAGGCATACAGTGGGGGTGTGTTAGGTCCATATGCTACTAGTGTAACCCCTTATTACATTTTTGTGCCCATGTAGTCCCCATATTGTTATTATTGTGCCCTAAAGAAGCCCACTATTGTTATTATTATGCCCTTACATTATTATTGTTATGTCAGCTCTGATTATATTATGACCCCTTAGACTCCTATATATAGAAAGGATGTCTTGTCATTTGTATCATCTAAGAATTGTTCATTTTTGTGTAATGTAAAGGAGGTTGTCCCCTCGAAGAGGCTTATTTCTAAGGCGTTGAAGTTTATTTTCTATCTTTTTTTGAGCTGGTCTCATAACATTTGGTATTAGAGCTTTGGATTCTAGGGTTTTGCTGCTCCAAACAGGTCATCGTGGAACTTTTCTATAACATTTTTCTGCAAAGTTTCAAAAGCTAAAAAAAAAGATCCATTTGAGACAAAGTCTCAGTGAACCTTGGGTCCGAATTTGAGATCTTGTCTCGCTATATTCTCAAAGATCGGATATGAGGAAATTAAGGTTTTTGCAAGCTCCATAATTCCATCTCAAACAGGTCATCATGGAATTTTCGCTATAATTGTTTTGCTACGAAGTTTTAGACTTTGAAATTAAAACACATTTGAGTCAAGAACTTGGTGAAGCTCGGGGACCGAATTTCAAATTTTGTTTCTCTATATTTTTGGAGATATAATCTAAGACATTTAGGGTTTCTGCAATCTCCCGAATTACGTCCTAAACAAGAGACCTTGGGAAAGTCATCATAACATTCTTTGTTTTTTGCTAATGCAAGAGTCTAACCTTCTATTTCATTAATAAAATACAAAATTGACATCAATCCATGAGTTATGGACTAAGGAAGAGACCCAAAAATCAAACAGAGCACGGGCCTGAGGCAGAAGCTTCTACCCCAATAAACCCAACCCCTGAATTCGTATAAGCCAAAATAAAGATGAAGTTGGTAGTAGAACCTAAGCAACGGTATAACTGGATATCATATTCATAAGACCCACCATAACATTAACACTTCCCACCAACCTGCACGATCAATCCTCGCCATCATCTGCTTCGTTTGATCCGACGGCTGAGGACTATATCGCACCTGCCAAAATCATCGAACATTAGTGTGTGATGAGGGCGATATTCTAGTTGACCCCACCGCCAAGTGTAGCCCACTATATGGAATCACTTTAAAATTGGAAATACAATTTCCCATTTGTTAGGCCCATGATCACTTGAAAACTGCCTCCATCCTAGTAAAACAATCACGAACGAGAAATCCCTGGTATTGAGGCCGTCGAGAGTGCTCGAGTTCCAACCTTTCGAAGTGTCTTCCCTACCAGAATCAAGGAGAGACAAAACTCCTGCCAACCTGCCTTTCTTCAAAGAACCAAATACACCTAGCTGGCTATCACCTGGATTCGCTAAAACAATGCTAACCAGGGTTACGATGGTCGAAAATGGCCTGCAGCCTACTGAATACCTGAAATTGGAAAAAATGAGAAACATAAAGCACTTGAATCAACTGGACTCCGACTCCATGGCCCTACTCAGAAACATGACCCTGTCTTCATCTTCCTGGTCATGACAGTCCACTTTTAACGTACTCTAAGGTAGCTCTTGCGAGCTCGATGCAACCCTATTCTCTATGCAGATCACATCTTGATTGGCAAGAAGATCCGCCAATTTATTGACTAATCTTGGTACATGTTTAAATTTAATTGTACGAAGGCTTTGGAGGTGTTGCTAAATCCATTGCAAGCCCTGGATCAACTGCCAGTTCCTAGAGACTTTTTCTGGTGTTGTTCCCCAGCTGATCCTCTTAACCGATTTGATGATTAACTCAGAATCAGCGTCAACAATCACATTTTGTCGGTTATCCTGTTCCAGGAAATCTAAACACTGATCCATAGCCATCAATTCCACCATGTTATTGGTGGCTCTTCCTAAATGACAGTAGAAGATGAAAAGGACGCTTCCATTCTCATCCCTTAACGCACCTCCAAAACCCACGGTGCCCGGGTTACCTTTTGAAGCCCCTTCAATGCTGAATTTCAAAAAGCCCTTGGGGGAGGATGCCAAAAATCTTGCTCAGAATCTAGCTAGAATACTTTCCTGTCCAATCCCTGAGGAATAAGTCCCTACAAACCCAAATCACTGAGAATTCTCAAATCAGCTACTAAAGGTGGGTTCTTAGGGAGATTTTGCACAATAGTGCCGACCGTTTCTTTGAGTTGTTTTAAGATCTGCTCAAAAAGGCATTGGGATGGCCTCTTTGTAGAAATTTGAATAATATAACACTTATTCACAGAGATTATCCTGATTATACACTATTTGTGGAATGCATGCATAATACATAACCTCCTCTACCATTGATCATCAATTTGCGGAATAAAGAAAACAATCGCATGTGCACATTGAAACATCAATCACACATATCAACGCAGTATGTAATGGGGAAAGCATACAACTGAAAACCCCCAACTTTATGTATATTATAATGATATAGAACATGTAACAATACATAGTACAATACTCCTCACAAGTACGCAGTACTATCTCCACATGCTACGCAAAAACTAGCTCAGATCTGAACAAGTCACGGGTTCAAATCTCCTCCACTGTTTGCCTACCTCTACTGCGCAATCCAAGTTGAGAATAGATGAGATCCCAGTTCGAATCCCCTTGGCTTGTACTGCGCAATCCTCATTGGCAATCTCAATCAATGATTGTGCAAATCTCATGCACAACTATAGTCACAACTGATAGTAGTCTCACCCTTTCACCCAACTCTAACACTTGTCTCCACTGAACTGTCCATGCACTGAGTTAATTGATGTATTATTTAGTTGATTTATGAGTTAATAATTAGTGAATTAATTAATAATTAATACACATCACTCATCACTAGTGTATTTGGCAGTTAGACTAAATACAACTAGTTCAACTAAGTCAAACTAAACACAACTCCATCAACTCCTCAATCAACTCCACCAAACTCAATCACTTGAGTTCTAACTGAAGTCCATCATGAAATAGCTCAACTAACCCATAGGAAAAGCGTATTTCCTTTTGGTAGTTACATGTGCCACATCTGTAGCTCGAACTGAAGTGCTGCAAGAGGATAAGATAATGTTTAGAGTCCAAATATTATTAAGAGCTAATAATATTCGAATGTTCCATTTTTTGACTGGCAGTCTAAAAATAGACTCCGCTCATATGTATAAAAAATAGAGGTCCATATATTTTTACCAACATGACCAATCATCCATAAATAGCATCCTGCAAATCATATACCATGATCCATATGTCTAAAAATAGACTTTACGCCAAAAATAGCCTGCGGGCCCACTTAGTGAAGGCGACTTCTTTTCACTAAGCTCCATCATCTTGTTGCATTTTCAACACTCCTTCTCAACAAGATATGGATTATCTGCAACCCCTATCCTGCCTTTGTGGTATTCGAATTAGCTCCTGGTGAGCGCCTTCGTCAAGATATCAGCATCCTGATCCTCCGTGGGAATGTATGAAAGTAACATGATTCTCCGCTGCGCACAATCTCTGATATGATGGTACTTGATGTCGATGTGCTTGGATCTATCATGAAATACTGGATTACTGTGAAACATGACCCTGTCTTCATTTTCCTGGTCATGACAGTCCACTTTTAACCTACTCTAAGGCAGCTCTTGCGAGCTCGATGCAACCCTATTCTCTGTGCAGATCACATCTTGATTGGAAAGAAGATCCGCCAATTTATTGACTAATCTTGGTACGTGTTTAAAGTTAACTGTACGAAGGCTCTAGAGGTGCTACTAAATCCATTGCAAACAATGGATCAACTACCAGTTCCTAGAGACTTTTTCCGATCTTGTTCGCCAGCTGATCTTCTTAATCGGTTTGATGATTAACTTAGAATCAGCATCAACAATCACATTTTGTTGGTTATCCTGTTCCAGGAAATCTAATCACTGGTCCATAGCCATCAATTCCGCCATGTTATTGGTGGCTCTTCCTAAATGAAAGTAGAAGATGAAAACGACGCTTCCATTCTCATCCCTTAACACACCTCAAAAACCCACGGTGCCCGCATTACCTTTTGAAGCCCCATCAATGCTGAATTTCAAAAAACCCTTGGGGGGAGGATGCCAGAAATCTTGCTCAGAATCTAGCTAGATTACTTTCCTGTCCAATCCCTGAGGAGTAAGTCAATGCAAACCTAACTCATTGAGAATTCTCAAATCAGCTACTGAAGGTGGGTTCTTAGGGAGATTTCGCACAATAGTGCCGACCGTTTCTTTGAGTTGTTTTAATATCTGCTCAAAAAGGCGTTGGGATGGCCTCTTTGTAGAAACTTGAATAATATAACACTTATTCACAGAGATTATCCTGATTATACATTATTTTCATAATGCATGCATAATACATAACCTCCTCTACCATTGATCATCAATTTGCGGAATAAAGAAAACAATTGCATGTGCACATTGAAACATCAATCGCACATATCAACACAGTATGTAATGGGGAAAGCATACAGCTGAAAACCCCCAACTATCTGTATATTATAATGATAGAGAACATGTAACAATATATAGTACAATACTCCTCACAAGTACTCAGTACTATCTCTACATGCTACACACAAACTAGCTCAGATCTGAACAAGTCACGGGTTCAAATCTCCTCCACTGTTTGCCTGACTCTACTGCGCAATGTTGAGAATAGATGAGATCCAAGTTTGAATCCCCTTGGCTTGTACTACGCAATCCTCATTGGCAATCTCAATCAATGATTGTGCAAATCTCATGCACAACTATAGTCACAACTGATAGTAGTCTCACCCTTTCACCCACCTCTAACACTTGTCTCCATTGAACTGTCCATGCACTGAGTTAAATGATGTATTATTTAGTTGATTTATGAGTTAATAATTAGTGAATTAATTAATAATTAATTCACATCACTCACCACTAGTGTATTTGGAAGTTAGACTAAATACAACTAGTTCAACTAAGTCAAACTGAACACAACTCCATCAACTCTTCAATCAACTCCACCAAACTCAATCACTTGAGTTCTAACTAAAGTCCATCATGCAATAGCTCAACTAACCCATAGGAAAAGCATATTTCCTTCTGGTAGTTGCATGTGCCACATCCGTAGCTCGAACTGAAGTGCTGCAAGAGGATAAGATAATGTTTATAGTCCAAATATTATTAAGAGCTAATAATATTCGAATGTTCCATTTTTTGACTGGCAGTCTAAAAATAGACTCAGCCCATATGTCTAAAAATAGAGGTCCATCTATTTTTACCAACATGACCAATCATCCATAAATAGCATCCTACAACTCATAGACGATGATCCATATGTCTAAAAATAGACTTTGCGTCAAAAATAGCCTGCGGGCCACTTAGTGAAGGCGACTTATTTTCACTAAGCTCCATCATCTTGTTGCATTTTCAACACTCCTTCTCAACAAGATATGGATTATCTGTAACCACTATCCTGCCTCTATGGTATTCGAATTTTCTCCTGGTGAGCACCTTCGTCAAGATATCAGCATCATGATTCTCCGTGGGAATGTATGAAAGTAACATGATTCTCCACTACGCACAATCTCTGATATGATGGTACTTGATGTCGATGTGCTTGGATCTATCATGAAATACTGGATTACTCCGAAACATGACCCTGTCTTCATCTGCCTGGTCATGACAGTCCACTTTTAACCTACTCTAAGGCAGCTCTTCCGAGCTCGATGCAACCCTATTTTGTGGAGATCACATCTTGATTGGAAAGAAGATCCGCCAATTTATTGACTCATCTTGGTACATGTTTAAAGCTAACTGTATGAAGGCTCTGGAGGTGCTACTAAATCCATTGCAAGCCCTGGATCAACTGCCAGTTCCTAGAGACTTTTTCTGGTCTTGTTCCCCAGCTGATCCTCTTAACCGATTTGATGATTAACTTAGAATCAGCGTCAACAATCACATTTTGTCGGTTATCCTGTTCCAGGAAATATAAACACTGCTCCATAGCCATCAATTCCGCCATGTTATTGGTGGCTCTTCCTAAATGACAGTAGAAGATGAAAAGGACGCTTCCATTCTCATCCCTTAACACACCTCCAAAACCCACAGTGCCCGGGTTACCTTTTGAAGCCCCATCAATGCTGAATTTCAAAAAGCCCTTGGGGGGAGGATGCCAAAAATCTTGCTCAGAATCTAGCTAGATTACTTTCCTATCCAATCCTTGAGGAGTAAGTCCCTGCAAACCCAACTCACTGAGAATTCTCAAATCAGCTACTGAAGGTGGGTCCTTAGGGAGATTTCGCACAATAGTGCCGACCGTTTCTTTGAGTTGTTTTAAGATCTGCTCAAAAAGGCATTGGGATGGCCTCTTTGTAGAAATTTGAATAATATAATGCTTATTCACAGAGATTATCCTGATTATACACTATTTGCAGAATGCATGCATAATACATAACCTCCTCTACCATTGTTCATCAATTTGTGGAATAAAGAAAACAATCGCATGTGCACATTGAAACATCAATCACACATATCAACATAGTATGTAATGGGGAAAGAATACAACTGAAATCCCCCAACTATCTGTATATTATAATGATATAGAACATGTAACAATACATAGTACAATACTCCTCACAAGTACTCAGTACTATCTCCACATGCTACACACAAACTAGCTCAGATCTGAACAAGTCACGGGTTCAAATCTCCTCCACTATTTTCCTTCCTCTACTGCGCAATCCAAGTTGAGAATAGATGAGATCCAAGTTCAAATCCCCTTGGCTTGTACTACGCAATCCTCATTGGCAATCTCAATCAATGATTGTGCAAATCTCATGCACAACTATAGTCACAACTAATAGTAGTCTCACCCTTTCACCCACCTCTAACACTTGTCTCCACTGAACTGTCCATGCACTGAGTTAACTGATGTATTCTTTAGTTGATTTTTTAGTTAATAATTAGTGAATTAATTAATAATTAATTCACACCACTCATCACTAGTGTATTTGTCAGTTAGACTAAATACAACTAGTTCAACTAAGTCAAACTGAACACAACCCCATCAACTCCTCAATCAACTCCACCAAACTCAATCACTTGAGTTCTAACTGAAGTCCATCATGCAATAGCTCAACTAACCCATAGGAAAAGCGTATTTCCTTCTGGTAGTTGCATGTGTCACATCCGTAGCTTGAAGTGAACTGCTGCAAGAGGATAAGATAATGTTTATACTCCAAATATTATTAAGAGCTAATAATATTCGAATGTTCCATTTTTTGACTGGCAGTATAAAAATAGACTCCGCCCATATGTCTAAAAATAGAGGTCCATCTATTTTTACCAACATGACCAATCATCCATAAATAGCATCCTGCAACTCATAGACCATGATCCATATGTCTAAAAATAAAATAGACTTTGCGCCAAAAATAGCCTGCGGGACCACTTAGTGAAGGCGACTTCTTTTCACTAAGCTCCATCATCTTGTTGCATTTTCAACAGACATATGCATCATATTGATTCAAGTTGGATGTTTTTTTTGTTTCTGGAGTTGCTGGAACAACAACACTAGAGAGAAGTGTTGCATGCATAGCATTCCAAACGTTCACGATCGGGATCGAATTGAATTCCTTTCTTGTTGAGAGGGAGTGTTGAAAATAGCAGCAAGAAATGATAAAAATAGAATCCAAAATATTCCAATTTTAATTTGTCCTTGAATTAAAATCGAATTTAGTCTCACCAACTGCTTGGAAATAATTAATTAATTCATTATGGATTAATTAGTTGGAGAAATTCAAGTTAGAAGTCTTTCTGAAATCATGTAAGAGTTATCCCTTAAATTAAAGAGATTATCCCTTAATTAAGGAGATAAGATTTAAGGCGAGTTAAATTAGTTCCAAATTGTTTGAGGAACTAATTGTGAGTTATAAGTTAGTTGATGCATGCATGCACTCAACTAGTGTACTCTAGATAACTGAATATTCCCTCATCAGAAACTCATGCATCTCTATTCTAAGAAAGACCCAATTGAACTAAATGTCAATGACAGTGTACTATCAGTTGCATGTGATTTTCCTATAAATAAAACTCATGCATGCAGTCGAGGTAAGGTTCCTTGAGGATTACGCAGTTCATACAGGGTTTGAGATCAGTGTGAGAGATCAGTTTTCCACTTGGTTGGAAAACATCATCCCAGAGTAACAACGTAAGGAAATAGGAGATTGGAGGGCAGAGGAGAAGGCT
Organism: Pinus taeda; assembly: GCA_000404065.3. Taxonomy (NCBI): domain Eukaryota; kingdom Viridiplantae; phylum Streptophyta; class Pinopsida; order Pinales; family Pinaceae; genus Pinus; species Pinus taeda. The sequence goes on from APFE030550909.1 coordinate 226,845, forward strand.
TGTGAGAAGCTTTGATTGCATGTGAGCATCTAGGAGGATTGTACTGAGAGCTAGCTAGCTATGATAGCTAAGGCTTCGTATAATTCTGATGTATTTCCACCTTGTATGATAATATAGATAGTGGGGTTTTTAGCTAAGGCTTTCCCCCGAGTATTTTCTATGCTTCGTGCGCATTGATTCTTCTTCTTCTGGTTATATGTGTTCAGCTTGATCTTGCTCAGTCTTTAAGCTTCCGCAAAGAAAATTTATAGTAGAAGTTAGTATTTTGCTTTGGTATATTGCATTATCGAGTTAATCTACAGTCAGATTTTCTATATGGTCTCAGAGCGAGATTTGTAGAGAATTTGCAGAATTTCTACATGCTCCAATTTTGTGTATGGATTGGTTGTGACCTTAAAATTGGATTATTATTATTATTATTATTATTTTAATTGAAAAAAAGAAGGAAAAAAAACATTAGTATAGAGAAAAAACATTAATATAAAGAGGTTATTTTTGTTTTTATTAAAGTTTTTAGATTTTATTTGAGAGCTGATGAGAAAGTGGGAAAATTCTAATTTTAAATTGTTGAATCTATATAATATTAATCATGTGATAAGATTCTAAGACAAAAAATAAAAAATAAACAATCAACTCATGCAACTTTTTGTACGATCTTCTATCTATTATAGGTTTTGGAGGGTTTTTTGTAGTATTTTGCCCATAATATGGCAAGGATTTGTTGTTGATTCGAGTGCCTTGGTAGGTTTTCAAGGTGTTGAATTCATATATACACTCAAAAACCAATTTTAAACAACAAAGATTAAGATGCCCTAAAAAATCACAATTTTTAGCAATTTTCCAAGCAGATTTCTTCATTTATTTACCCAAAATCCAATAAAAAATTAGGAAAATGAGAATTTCAAGTTGTTAAGTCTGCACAAACAAAATGTTCCAAAGTTTCAAATATGTTGAATCCATTTCTATATTCAAAAATACAATTTACTAACAAAACATCAAGATGTCATCAATAATCATATTGTTGAATTCTTTTCTCATAAAAATAAAAATAAAAATCACCTTTTTAAAACCATTACAAATAATATA